>JAJOOR010006784.1:0-40857 GCA_036250505.1 Solanum acaule | reverse complement strand
TCATAACTCCTTCATCCTAACTCGGAATGAGGTGAAACAAATTGCGTTGGAAAGCTAACTCACAGAGCTTTAATTTTGATAGTTTGAGCTCCTTCCAGGTCCTTGTGTGCTGAGAGATATGCCCCTTTAAAGTTGACCCTCAAAATCGCATTCTTTTGCGATTTTCAAATTTTGATACGGTTGTTCTAAAATTCAGGTTAGACTCATTTCCCACTCAATTTGACCCCCTGAATAAGAATATGAAGTCAAATTTCCGAAATGATGCACGGATTTTGAGATATATGGAAATTACAATTTTAGGTGTTTCCGAAGCACATTTTCGGGCATTTTTGGGGTCGTTTCAGTATCAGAGTCAGGTTTTAAGAGTCCTAGGGTGTCTTTGAAGCCGTGTGTGTAGTGTCTTGTTTATACGTGTGAAGTGCGCCACATCTATAATTAGGATGTTGCAACATTTAGGAATCATTTCACTTTCTTCTTAACTTTTTCGTACGATACAGTTCAACTACATTAAAATTCCCTCTAACTCATGCTTACACATGTCTTTTAAGATCATGCCTCCACGAAGAGTGGTTCACGGACGTTCTTCTAGGAGGAATGTGAATTCTCAAGGTCAAGAGGTTCCCAATGGACCTCAAGTGCAACCCCCTCAAGGATATGGAATCAATGTTGAATTTAGGAATGCTATACAGATGTTTACCAAGGTTGTGGCAAATCAGGCTGGTCAACGAAGAATGTATCGCCAGGATGTGGTTAATACCTCTAGGATCCCCAAGTTTCTGAGGATGAATCCCCAAAGTTCTTAGGGTCAAACGTCACTAAAGATCCAAAGAACTTTGTGGAGGAACATTAGAATGTGTCTGAGATTATGCGTGTTGTCGATGGAGAACGTGTGGAGTTAGCTTCGTATCAACTCAAATGTGTTGCTAGGATATGGCATGACCATTGTACGAAGAACAGGGCAGAGGGGGAACCACTTTTGAGTTGGGTTGTGTTTGAGGAGGTTTTCTTAGGTCATTTCTTTCCCCGCAAGGTAAGGGAAGCAAAGGTAAGAGAATTTCTAAATCTGAAACAAGAATCTATGAGTGTGCAAGAATACAACCTTAAGTTCACTCAACTATCTCGTTATTCTCTACAGATGGTGGCTGATATGAGGAGCAGAATAAGTTTGTTTGTGTCTGGTTTATCTCACTCGTCAAGTAAGGAAGGTTAGCTGGCTATGTTGATAGGAGAAATGGACATAGCTAGGCTTGTGATCTATGTGCAACAAGTTGAGGAACATAAGCTGAAAGACAGGGAAGACTTTCGCAGTAAGAGAGCTAAGACAGCAATTCAGGAGTCCGGCCAGCAGAAGACTGGAAATGTGAACCAGTCCTCTTTTCAGCAAAGGGCAACTGCTCTTGCTCTATCGTTGTTAACATCCGATTTTGAACCTCCACAATATCGATAAATCATCGAGCCTCTGCAATTTCATACAATTTAAGATAATTAGTTTTATAAAATAAAATATAGTTCGCAAGTTATTTTAAATAATTTTGTCACTTTTTATAATTTTTAAATAATATACATGTTTTATATAATTTTGTATAATTAGTGTATTTTATAAATATTCAAAAATTATCTAAAAAAGGATTTTGTTTAGAATTAAATATTTTGTTAATTAGTTAAATTAATTAACAATTAATAATTTAGAATTAATTTAATTATTTTGATTTTTGTTAAGTGTAAGAAGCTTGTTAACTAATTATATTAATTCATCTTATTTTAATTTTGGCCGAACTCAACCAACTGCCTCGTTTTGATCGAATTTGCAATTTTCGTGATTATTTTCTTTTGTCAAATTGACCACATTCTTGATTTACTTTCATGACCCATTTCCAGACCCAAATTTGAGTCCAATTCTTATTAATACCATGCCTAAAACCCTTCAATAAAAATACAAACAACAACGACAACAACAATCCAAATGCGTGAACCAACGGCACTCCAACGTTCGCAACTTTTACATACGACGTTAGCAACAAAAGTACGTGGTGGGTACACAGTGTGAATCCCAGACGCGTCTTCCTCAATGTATGATAGTACATTCGTATAGTAATTTCAGCAAAGCAAGCGGTGAAACTCGTCCTTGTCGTGCGAGATTGCTCCACGTCAATGCACAAGAACGCTCGATTAGATTAGTTCATCCACCTCGTCGCTACCCTCACCAGATTTTGACGATTTTGGTACAACAACAAGCTATATTCTTTTCCTTGTGGTGATTTTCGAAATTTGGCCCTAATCCCTATTTTTGATTTTTTTTCCAGCTCCACCCCCAAATCGAACCCTATTTTGCATTTATAAATAACCCCATTTTCCCCTTCTTTATTAGAGGTAGAGGTGGGAGTGAACTTACCTACAGAAAGAGAACGACTTATAAATTTGGAAAAACAAGGCAGAGAATGTACAAAAAATACACTCAAAGAAACAGAGAGCATAACTAGTTTCGAGTTCCATTTTTCATTCTCTTATCTTGTTTCTTACTTGTGGTGTTGGAAGAAGCTTCATCATTAGCTAGTAGCCCAAGCTCGCTGCCCTCGAAAAGGTAATATTCCCTTCTAATCTTAATTTGTTTATGAGATAATGTTCTTTTCCATTAATGTCTTTTACCTTGTTCTTTGCTCTTCTTGTTTACGTCTTGGGTCCAATGAGGATTTTCATTATATATTTTCGTTGAGCATGTGTCTTAAAGTGTGTTGATTTTATGAAGTTTATATTAAGGGCCTTAGGTTCATTATATTCAAGTACCCTATTCTAACAAGATGTTATGTTGATTAGATTTTGGTCTCACTAGTTTGATTCATTTTCAGTTTCATAATTTTCCTCTACCTGGTTGATGTTTCATGGTATCTCTCAAAATCTGTAATGTTGTATCTTTGTCTAGTGAACACCATTGTTTGGCAACTCTTTCCTTTCCAACCTACGTTTCAGTTGAGATTTCTCCATGCTTGTTTTATTTCATCTTGTAATATTTTGACTCTGGTATTGTTTTGATCATCTTTAGTGACGGTATTAATGTGCTATGGCATCGAACTTCTCGACTTATCTCATATGTAGTTATTATTTCGATCAGTTTCATATGTAGTTATTATATTGATAAATGGTATTAATGATTGAGTTTGTGATCTTACCACTAGCTGATGTTTCTTACCTTTTCCCTCATGATATAATGCATACATCTAAGATATAAATCGATTTAAGCATTATATGTTATTGTTGCTTTGATTTCATAATATTTTGAAAAGAGATGGGTTGATGTATCATACCAAATTCACCAAAAGTTTCTCCTATTTTTATGTATTGTTAACATGTGACATCTTGAAATATTGTCACCAATTTTCTTTAGGGTGTGCTTGGTATGAAAGAAAATGTTTTCCAATTTTCTCATATTTGGTTGGGTAAAATGTTTTCCAAATAAACTCATTTTCCTCAAATTTAAGGAAAATGACTTCCCTTCAAAAATTAAGGAAACATTTTCCAAAACTCTCTTCCGACTTCAAATTACAATTTTTTTTGTTCAAAATAAATAAATTTAAAGCTTTTTCTAAAAAAAGATTGTCAACTTCAATTTTTTATTTTTTTACCCCACCCTCACCCCTATCCCCCCACCCCCGCCAGCCCCTATCCCCCCCCCCAAAAAAAATAATAATAATTTAAGTATGTTTATAAAAAAATATTTCCAATTTAAATTTTTTATTTTCATCCCACCCACACCTCTACCCTCGACCCCCTCCCCCCGCCAGCCCCCCTACTCACCCCAAAAAAAACAAAAAATTAAATTTTGATTCTAAAATATATTTTCTAATTCAAATTCTTATTTTGCATCCATGCCCACTCCACCCACCAGACCCCCTACCCGCGACCACCCCCCACCCCTTCCAAAAAAAATTTAAGTTTGTTTTTTAAAAATCATTTTCAAAGTTTTATTTTTTCACCCCACCCTATCCGCGACCCACCGAGCCCCCACCCCTTACCCGTGCCCCTCCTCCCCTCCAAAAGAAATTTTAATTTTGTTTTTAAAAAAATATTTTCAATTTCAAATCTTTATTTTTTCACCCCACCACCACCCCCTACCCGCTTTCCCCCCCCCCCCCCCTCCTCCAAAACTAACAATTAAGTTTGTCTTTAAAAATATTTTTATTTTTTTACCCCAATGCACCCCTACCCCCCTCCCCCCGCTTCATTCAAAACCAACTCACTCTAAGGAAAGGAGAGCTTTGCGAAAGTTTAAAAAGGAATTGAGTGAGCTAACCCACACTCCCCCCCAAAAAAAAAAATTTATTTAAAAAATATATTTTCAGTTTCAATTCAAAAATTATTTTTCTACTCTCTACTAAAAATAAAAGATATTTTCTCAAAATTATTTTTCATTCATAAATCAAACACACAAAAATGTTTTTCGGAAAAATATTTTCTACTCACCAACCAAACATGAGAAAACGAGTCCAAAGTCTACTTTTTTCAAGGAAAACATTTCTAGAAAAAACATTTTTCAGGGAAAACATTTTCCTTCATACCAAACACACCCTTAATTTTATTTATTTTCCCTTGCTTCAGGTTGAAACATGTCTAAACTCATTTCGCTTTAATGGTTCTTAGTTATTTAATCAAGTCACTCGTTAGTCATTTTCTAATCCTTATTGTTTTATCTTCCTTGAATGAACTCCCTCGGATTGAGTCTATTGAACTCTCTTTTACCCTGCATCTTGAGTTGGGATGAAACCCTACACTTCTTCTCCTTTTTTTCCGAGCCAACCTCGTCGATCAGAAGCTAAAACACAGTCCTAGAAAGCTGAAAACAAGCTGAGATACAACATGTATACACTGATACCAGTGATATACACATATATATAGGTCGAGTGTAGCAAATACAGAGCCAAAAATTAGCTGAATTAGACTGTATACACTTGGTATACAGTCCGATATATAGAAAAATATGCTAAAATACAGCCTATATACACAAGTATATGCAGTTTTTTAGGGGGCAAAATGGGTCAGAGCCTATTCTTTTAAGCCATGAGGCCCAAGTAGCTAAATGGGCTCAAAGGACCCTAAAAATGACCAGCAACTAAATAGCTAAATCTTGATTAATATGGGCTAAAGTCCATCGCTTTGACAATTCGTTTGTTAGACTTTTATTTTTACTCTCCATAGGAGCTCCCACCCCTTTTGCTCCATTGGTGACTCGAACTTGCAACCTTCGGGTTGAAAGTGAGGGGTGCTTACCATCCGAGCAACTCCCTCTCGTCAAAATACTAATGACATTATTCTTTTGTTAGACTTAAGACAGGATTTGAGCCAAAAACCCATCAGATTTGGAATTTGGGAAAAGTCGCCCAATTTTAATATTTCTTTCCTTATTTTTATTACTTTGTTTAATTAATTAACTAACCTTTGTTTTACTTGTTTTAATTTAATAAAATTCTTAGAGATAACCTTTCTTTATTTTTTATGTTTATTTAAAATATTATTTATTATTTACTTATTTTTCTTACTAATAAAAAATGTTATTTCCGAAAAAAATTTCTTGTTTTATTTCCTTTCAAATAAAAAAAGAGACTTCCTTTACTTAATTTATTTTTCAAAGTTAGTCCAACATTTAGTCAAGGTGTAGGTCAACCGCATGTTAGTAGACACTTCAAGGGCCTAACACCTTCTTGAAGTGTAAATTGAATCCCGAACTCCTTTGATAATTTCAAATGATTTTGTATGTTTGAGTCATTTGAAAATTTAAAGCTATTCTTCATTTTCATAAAAAATTAAGTGGCAACTCTCTTTTAAAATTGATTTTTCTTTGAAAGGTTGAATTAATTTTTTCCAAAAATAAGTCTTTTATTTTTATTTTTGATAAAAAAAATCATCAGATACTGTGCCTTCACCAAAGAATGGAGGTGATTTCAGAATTTGAGAGCTCGACCTTCTCAATCTCAGAGTAGTGTGGTAGGAACCACCCATGAGAGTGTCGTGATGGCTCCAATGGTTGGTTCAAGTGTTGTTAGATAATTCCCTTTATGAGAGAGTGCCCTAAGAACAATTAGGGTAATGGGGAAAACAAAGCCCAATCTTCTTCTGCGCCCCGACATATAGAGCTGCTCCGAGAGGAGCTACTTTAGGGACAAACGGAGGAGAAAACGATCTGTATGCTATAACCAGTCGCCAAGAGCAGGAGAACTCACCAGATGTTGTCATTGGTATTCTTAAAGGCATTACTTTTTATTTTATGCATTACTTGATCCAGGTGCGAGTCTGTCATTTGTGACTCCTTATGTAGCCATGAGGTTCAATATATTCCCCGAACAACTTTTTGAGCCTTTCACTATTTCCACACATGTTGGTGAGTCTATTCTAGCAAAAAGAGTTTATCGGGATTGTATCATCTCTGTCGATCACAAGGACACCATGGTTAACTTAGTCGAGCTAGACATGGTAGACTTTGATGTTATTCAAGGTTTGCACTGACTTCATGCTTGTAATGCCTCAGTTGATTGTAGAACTCGAGTAGTTAAGTTTCAGTTTCCTAATGAGCCAATTTTAGAGTAGATGAGTGGTTTCGCAGTGCCTAAGAGTCGTTTCATTTCATACCTTAAGGCCAGGGAGGGTGCATTTATCACTAGTCTGAGTTAATGGCTCTAATATTGAGATACCGCCTATTCAATTAGTTCAAGCCGTGAGTGAGTTTCCAGAGGTCTTTTTAGATGATCTTCCCGGAGTCCCTGCTTTGAGAGAAATAGACTTCGAAATAAACATTCTTCCTGATACTGAACCTATTTCTATTCTGCCATATAGAATGGCTCCAGCAGAGTTAAAAGAGTAGTTGAGATATCTTCTTTATAAGGGTTTCATCCGACCTAGTGTCTCACCTTGGGGAGTTCCGGTCTTATTTGTGAGGAAGAAATATTGTTCCCTTAGGATGTGTATCGATTACCGCCAATTGAAAAAGTTCACCGTAGAGAACAAGTATCCCATTTCGAAAATTGATGACCTTTTTGACCAAATTCACGATGTCACTTTCTTCTCTAAGATAGATCTTAGATCTGGCTGGCATCAGTTGAAAGAGAGAGAAAGTGGCATACCAAAGATAACATTCAGGACCTGATATGGTCATTATTAGATCCTTGTTATGTCTTTTGGTTTGACTAATGCTCCTGTAGCATTCATGGATCTCATAAATAGAGTGTTTAAGTCGTATCCTGACATGTTTGTTATTGTATTTATTGATGACATGTTGATTAATTCGAGGAATTATGAAAATGATGCTAGTCATGTCAGAATAGTCGTCCAATCTTTCAAAGATCGAGAATTGTATTCCAAAATTTCTAAGTGTGAGTTTTGTAATGAATCTGTGGAATTCTTGGGCCACATTGTTTTTGGAGAAGGAATCGAAGTTGACACTCAAAAGATTGAAGTAGTGCAAAACTAGCCCAAGCCCATATCTCCAACTGACATAAGGAGTTTCTTGGGGTTGGTTGGTTACCACAGAAGGTTCATTGATAAGTTTTCATCTATTTCATCAGCGTTGACTCAGTTGACTCATAAAACGGCTAAGTTTCAATGGTCTGAAGCTTGTGACAAAAGCTTTCAAAAATTGAAAACTCGATTGACTACTGCCCTAGTGTTGACCCTACTAGAGGGTACAAAAGGCTTCATTGTTTATTGTGATGCATCCAAAGTTGGACTGAGTTGTGTATTAATGCAGAATGGTAAGGTTTTAGCCTATGCCTCTAGACACCTTAAGATTCACGAGAAGAATTATCCTTTTCAAGATCTTGAGCTGGCAGCAGTAGTTTTTGGCTTTAAAAAATGGTGTCACTAACCATATGGTGTTTATGTGGATATCTTCACCGAGCACAACAGTCTCCACTATGTTTTTCAGTTAGAAGGAGCTTAGTCTCAGGCAAAGGAGGTGGTTAGTGTTGCTCAAGCACTATGACATGAGGATCCTATTTAACCTAGGTAAGGCTTATGTTGTTGCAGATGCTTTGAGAAGGTTTTCCATGGGGAGTACTGCTCATGTTGAGAAAGACAAGAAAGATTTAGCTAAGAAAGTTGACAGACTTTCTCGTTTGGGATTCCGTCTTTTGAATTCCACTGAAGGTGGTGTTGTGGTGATGAATAGGGTTGAATCATCACTAGTGTCTAAAGTTAAGGAGAAACAAGATAAAAACCCTTTTCACTAAACTAAAGGTAAATGTTTATAAACAAAAGTTAATGACTTTTGAAAAAGGGGGAGATGGTCTGTTGAGATATCAAGGTAGATCGTGTGTACCAAAAGTGGATGACCTTACAGAGAGGATCATGGAAGAAGCTGATAGTTTCAGATATTCAATCCATTCTGGTTCCACAAAAATGTACCATGACTTGAGAGAAGTCTATTGATGGAGTAGTATGAAGAGGTGCATTGCAAAGTTTGTTGCTAAGTGCCCAAATTGCCAACAAGTCAAGATAGAACACTAAAGTCCTGATGGTCTGGCTCAGAACATAGCTCTTCTTGAATTGAAGTGGGAGATGATTAATATGGATTTCATTACTATCTTGCTCTGAACTCGCAGGCAACATTATCGAATTTGGGTTGTTGTAGATCGGATGACTAAATCAACCCATTTCTTGCAAATAAAGACTACAAATTTAGCAGAAGATTATTCCAGATTATACATTAAAGAGATAGTCTGACTTCATGGAGTTTCTCTATCTATCATTTCAGACCGAGGGGTGAGTTTTGGATGTCTTTCCAAAAAGGTTTGGGTTCAAAGGTGAACCTTAGCACTATTTTTCATCCTTAGACGGATGGCCAAGTAGAGTGCACAATGAAGACCCTAGAAGATATGTTGAGGGAATGCATCATAGATTTCAAAGGTAATTGGGATGATCAGTTACCTTTCATAGTGCTTGCTTAGAATAACAATTATCACTCAAGTATTCAAATGGCTCTCTATGGGGAGAAGATGTAGATCCCCTATAGGTTGGTTTCAGTTTGGTGAAACTGAGTTGATAAGGCCATATTTGGTTTATCAAGCCGTGGAGAAAGTGAAGATTAATCAGGAGAGACTAAAAACAACACAGAGTCGTTAGAAATCCTATACCAATGTTAGAAGGAGAGATTTAGAATTTGAGGTTGATGATTGGGTCTACTTGAAGGTTTCACCCAAGAAGGGTCTTTTGAGATTTGTTAAGAAGGGGAAACTCAGTCCCCGATACATTGGTCCTTACCGGATCTCCAAGAGAGTTTGCAACGTAGCTTATGAGTTAGAGCTACCTTCAGAATAAGCAGTAGTTCATCCGGTGTTTTACATATTCATGATAAAGAAGTGTTTGGGAGATCCTTCCCTTATTGTACCTACTGAAAATATTTGTATCAAGAACAACCTATCTTATGAGGAGATACATGTTCAGATTCTTGATCGTTAGATTCGCAAGTTGAGAACCAAGGAAGTTGCATCATTCAAGGTCTTATAAAGGAATTAATTTGTTGAGGAAGCTACTTGGGAGGCTAAGGGGGATTTGAAGAAGAGATACCCTCATCTCTTTCCTTCCAAAAGAATTCCACACAAAGGTACTAACTCTTGTGAAGTACCCTTTATGTTGATATGTTGAGTTTATGTTAATTGCATGATGTGGGTTTGAGATTGGGGTGTTAGACACTTCCCACCCCTACTGTGCTTAGTGTAACCTCATTCGAGGACAAATGTTCCGAAGTGGATGATATTATAACACCTCGTTCTTCAAAAGAGCTAAATAAAAATTCATCAATTCATCCATCAATTTTTAATTTTTGGTGAACTTCAAAGGAAATATCTTTTAGCACATAAAATATAAGGTAGCCCATTAGCTATCAAATCGAAAGTCTTTGAGTCTTCTTTCCAACGCCACCAAGTTTGCTAACTTTAGAGCTTGGAGTAAAAAGTGATGCCTGTTTGAATGAAGCCTATCTATTTCAGGAATTTCATTAGTTTTAGGAGGGTATTTCGGTCTATTCATTTTTGCACTATGCCTAAAACGTTTTTTCACCCAAATAAGGGTCTAATCTGATTTAGACCACTCTACCACATTTCTAAATACTTTGGATTTAGAGCGAGGTTTCAAGAATAGAAAGAGAGGCTAAGTTCAAGCGTTCTTCAAGACTTGTGGATTTCTCCAAGAACATCATTCTTTTAGGTATGAAAGGATTCTCACAATGATGGAATTGAATCAAACATTTCTTGAGTAGTTTTCTTGATTTTTGTTCAATTCTTCAATAATGGAGGTTGTGAATCTGTTTGTGTTGTGTATAGTTGGTAAGAGTCATGTTTTGAAGAGGATTGCATGAGAAAATCTACAAATTTGTGTTGGGTTCGAGAATTAAGTAGAATTTAGAAAGAATCATTTAATTATGAATGAGATAGGACCCTAAATTGAGAAGAAAAAATAATCAGATTTCTGGGTTTGCGGGTGGGGCGACATGTCACCAAGGCGCTAGGAACTTTGGTTTGTAGTTTGGGCCATGGTGCCCAACACCAACAGTGCACCCCAAACTACAGCCAATAAGTTGAGGCCTAGTGCCCCACGCTAGCAGTGCGCCAAGGTCACCTAGTGTTTTTTCTTCTATGCTTTATTTTTGATGTATTCCTTTGAGTTGTGACTACGTTCTCTTCTTTGTATTAGCTTCTAAAGTATCCATTAATCCTTGAAAGACACTACATGTCTCAATCACATGTCTTAATTTACATTCCAAACTCAAGTGAGTTTAAGAGGAAAGTTCAAGAGGTCTTTTGAGTCATTTTGAGTATTCTTTTGTAATCAACTATAGTTTTGAACTAAGTTTTGAGGAAGTTAATATGAGAAATGAGTAGAGTTGTAATCATGTTTGATAAATAATATAAGGGATCTAAGTATTCCCAAATGTAACAATTTTACATTTAAAAATAGAGAAACATTGATTTCTAAAAGATTTTATGAGTTTAGAGATATTTCAAAGTATTACCTCTTTTAAGAGGATGTTTTGAGTAATTACCTCAAATTGAGAAAAAGTTAGATTTAATACATGGTAGCATGAGTTTATATATTATTGGGAGTAGTATTGAGCACCGATATGGGGATGAGTTCAGACAACTCACACTCTACATAAACCTCCATTTCAGAAAAGGGTATTTTGGTATTTTCCTTTTACCAATTGTCTTAGCACGTTTTCCTGACCCAATTAAGGGTTTAGTCAGATTCTAAATCACCCATTCACGTTCCAAACACCTAGAATATTAGGGGGAAGTTTCAAGATGAGGAAAAGAGGGCTTTCAAGCGTTTATTCAAGGGTTGAGGAATTATGCCAAGAACAATCGTTCTTTCAAGGTATGTGAGGTTTCCCATAGTGATGAAATTGTTCATCCTCATGCTAATAATGTAATTCTTTCATTAAATTGTCCATGGAATAACTTATGTAGAGTTTTTTTGAGTTTTAGCCCCATTCTTTAACAATGGAGGTTTTGGAGTTCTTGAGGTAAGGGTCTTGCGAATGAGTGGGGTTTCTTGATAGAATTCAAAAGACATATCAATGAAATTGGGTTGGGTATACGAATTAATGAGGGTTTGTAAGAAACCAATCGATTCAAGATTAGTTAGGACCTAAAATTGAACAAGAAAATTCGTTAGATTTTTGGGTTAGGGATGCAGATATTCTCCACCATAGCGCCAGGAGAGCTGACGTCCTGCGCCTACAGTGCACCCCAAAGTATTGCATGTTGGGAGTAGGCTTATCCCCGAGTTGGAGTAGGGTTCAACTTAACCTCATAGCCCCAATTGGGAGTAGGCTTAGCCCCGAGTTGGTCTAGGTTTAGCGTACCCTCATAGTCCCAGAACTGCGTGCCCCCATAGGTTTATAAGTCCCCTCTGTGGGCATCACATTTAGTGATCACGCCGATTATGCCTTTAGACCCTTGCCAAGGTATATTGGGTCCTCTTGATGGGGTGTATAAAACGGACTCCGTGTTTAACTCATGTGGTTTTATGTCGGTTAATAGTAACTGCCACAGTCAAACTCTAGTGCATTTGACCAGGTTTTCAGTTATATTTCAATATTCAGTCTCAGTATTTCATGTTAATAATCTGTACTTGGTCGTTGCATTCAGCTCAGTTTATTTACGTATATTTTAGTGTTTACATTATGTTCATATTATGGCATTGCATAGTTATGCTTTATTCAACTTACATATTTGTTCAGTTATATTAAATATCCTGAATACTCAGTCCATTCCAAGTACTGACGCATACTCTGCGCTACATCCTTTCCTAATGTAGGTTCACGTCCCGAGTATTCAGTTCACGCATAGATCGGTTCCCGATCCATACTCAGCAGCATTAGTGGTGAGTCCTCATACTTCGAGGATAATGGACATGCTTTCCATTTCAGTCTTTTATTTAAGTTTTAGTTTTGGTAGAGTTAGCTGGGAGCATGTCCCAGCAACTCTAGTTAGTAGAGGCTTTTTCAGATATAGTATTAAATTCAACTTTAGCTTTTGAGTGATAGTTCAGTATCACTAAAATCTTATTCAGTTTTTACATATTAAGACCAGTTTTGGGTATTCCCCACTATTATTTACAAATTGGTTTAGCTTCTGCATTAGTTCGTCTTTTCATATATATATTATGTTTGCTTATGATATGCCAGCTCATGGTTACCTTGGGGTCACTCGTGATCCTAGGTTCTTTGTTTACGTCAAAGGGGTAGGCTCGAGGCATTACAAACTTGGTATCAAAGCCTTAGTCTTAAGAGTCCCAGGATGTCTAAAAGCCGCACTAAGTAAAGTCTCTTTCATGGGTGTAAAGTGCACCAGATCTAATGAGAGGGAGGCTGCGAGGTGTTTTAAGAAAAACTTCACTTTCTTTGCAACTCTTATCGTGTGTGAGGTATCATCCAATTTCCCCATTCTAATCCATTGTTATGTGTTTTAGATCATGTGTGATAACCCTAAAATTAAATAGGATGAACTAGAACTTCGCATGTGTTTTAGTGGTGTAATGTTGCCCTAGTCTTGTTTGAAAGAGGTTTAAGGAATAAACGTCAAGGGACATGTTAGACTCTATGGTATGAGACCTACTCTAGATTGGTGAGGGTGCTAGACAAGGAGCCAAGCCAAAACGGGCAAGCCTTAGCCAAAAAGGCAAGGATGTCCCAAGTTGGCTACTCAGTGCCACAAATACCACGGGCACCACCACGACTAGTGGTGCCCTAGACGCTCCGTATAACTGGGTGTGAAGATCACTTGGTCTCAAGGGAGGCAAGGCAACTTTGCCTAGGTGCTGCCTCATTTTCATGAGCTCCGCCACGACTTATGGTGTGCACCACGAATTGTGGGAGCCTCCATGAAGATGCCTTGGGACCTTGAGGGCTTGAAATGGTGGAGAGGCCCTCTAGTCATGGGACCACTGGCACTACCACAAGTCGTGGTTCCCTTCACGACCCATCCAAGTGAGCGTGGTCCCTAACGGGGCTGCCCAAGTAAGGGTTTTTAAGTAATTTGATTTTAAGATTTTAAGATGTGGGTTTGATTTTAAATGGTTTATATCATTAATATAAATAGTTTTAAAAGTCTTAAAACCTTCCTTTAACTCCTTATTTCAAAGACCCTAATCAAAAACCCCAACGTTCTTCTCTCTTTATATTTCGAATATAAGGTTTCCTCCATCAAATTTATTTGGTATTCTTGATAATAAGGTATGGTGGCTCTTTATCTAGGGCTAGTTTTCTCCCTAGAGCCAAATCTCAAATGGTTTTCAATTTTTCCAAAGTTTATGAAAAAGCCTCTTTCTCACTCCACTCAAGGGTTCTTGCATGAAAATGATTTCAAAAGAAAAGCTACGATATTATTGATGTTTGATTGTTGTTTTTGGATGAAAAACTCTTTGAGCCCTTGATTTCCACAAAACCCTAAAATTAGCTTATGAAGTGGGTTTATTACTTATGATTCAATGTTGATGAAATTGTGTTTAGATTGAGTTGTATAGTTGATTTCTAATATTATCTATGCTTATCTATTGTGAATTGTTGGAGAATGGAGGAATGGTGATTTTGGCCTTGGAAAAGGGTAAGTTTGACCTAACTTTATTATTAATGTAGAATTGATATAACATTGTGATAAATGATGTGTGATCCACTTATGGTGGATGTGTTTACTTATTGAATGTATTGTGAGCATGGCCTTGAAGGCATTATATAATGAATTGATGTATTATCATGTTATGATGTATTGGATGTATAATGTGAAGGTGTTCATGGGATCTCAAGGTGATCTTCTGTAAAGTGTGTAGCATTGTGATTGAAAGTGTTATCTCTCTTAATGTTCATAAGTGATGATGTTAGACTATGAAGGGTATCTATATGGTGATGTTGTTGTCGCTTGATTTGGTAGACTTAGGTACCTCTTCTTGAATGTGATATTTTGACTTACGTGTCTAATTGAGCATGGATTGGTAGACCTAAGCATGGTTCCCTTTATATGAATGACTAAAGAGGCATTCTAGGCTATGTCTTGAATAGGCTAGACCTAAGCATGGTACCCCTTTTCATGACTAAGTCTAGACCCCTAAGTTAATGTGAAACCTTGAAGTGGTGGACCTTATGGTGATGACCTTCTTCTTGTGTGAAATGATAAACTTAGAGTTTGTGGACCGGAACAGTAGAAAACCTTCTATAAAAAAGTCAATGAGCTATCCTTAATGAACCTTGATCGGTAGATCCTTTGTGGTGCCCTTCCTGGTAGAAGTACTATGGGTCAGCTAGACCTAATGATGGTGCCCTCTCTTGTACATATATGTGAATGAAACTACTCTATGGGAACTAAGGATAAGCACTGAGTGGATATGGTTTAGATGGTGGTCCTCTTCGAGCATGAGGTTAGGGCACAATGAACTTTTTTGGATATCCCATAAACCATGTGCCTACAAGGGATGTGAACTAGTTCTACCCTTGGCAAGTAGAACACCTTACATGGTGTGGGATCTTATGACACCGGTTTCCATGCCTAGCTAGTGTGGTCTATGTCGGTTAATGCCTATTCCCATCAGGTAGGATGTGCACTCTAGTTATTGGATAGGTTCTACAACGTGTAGGTAGTAGTATGGGATGCTATCTACACAGGGCACGAGTAAGATTTGAAGATGCTAAAGTGAGTTCCTTAAGTCTTAATGACTAATATGTGAAAGTCCCCTAAATGCATGAATGTCTCCAAAAATGGTTTAATTAAGAGTGTTGACTTATAGATATTATGTTGAAATAGAAAGGTCCTTATCTAGGGTAGCCTTCGGGAACATTTAGGTGTGCTTGAGGAGGTTGTATGGGCGGCCACTTCATGTCTTACTTAGGTGTGTCTTAGGGTAACTTTGGATAGAGGTTCTATGATGATGAAATGAAACATTTGACTGATATTATTATGTGGTGTATATTGGTACTAGTTGACCATGTCGATGATAGGGATATTGTCTTATATATGGATGGTGACTTACAATGCGTGTCTTGAACTTGAATTATAAAGGTTTTACCAAAAATGGCATAAGAGCTTGTTTCTCAACTAAATATCTCTTTTTAGCATGTTTTTGACTGGTCATCATACTTAGTACTTAATTGTGCTAACTCCATACTTTTCTATATTTTCTACAAGTATAGGTTCCGGTAAGTGATCGAGTTCTCTAGTAATGCTTGGGAATTGAAGTTCTCTAAATATCTTGTGGTATATCCTCATATGTTGAGGAAAAGACTCTCATATTCTAGTTTTTATGATACGACTTTTGTAATAGTCTTAAATAGAGTTCTTTTGATTGTAAAGGGTGGTGACCCTATCTTATTAATGTTGTCTTTAAGGTGGCCCTGTGAGACTTAGTTTCTGTTGCTTTTATGGGAGGGTTTTAAGATTGTTGGTTTTAAATAAGTTTTAATTCCACACTATTTTCTATATCGAATGTTATGAATGCTAAGGGGCTTGTATTAGACCTCTTCGAGGTCGAGTACACCGGTTACAACTAGGGGGTGCTCTCGGGTCGTGACAAACTTGGTGTCAAAGCATAAGGTTTTGAAAATGGTCCTTAGGTTTAAAGTCTCACAAGCCACGTCTAGTAGAGTCTTGTTCATCGGTGTGAGTCGCGACACATCTATGAGCGGGAGGCTTAGGACGTTAGAAGTTACACTTCTTTGATATTCTTGAAATTTTGCCTTGGAGTTGAGTCCTATAAGTAAATGTGGACGGGGGAGTTCCTTCCCAAGGTCTTCAAGGTGACCAAGTCCCCATAGGCAATCAAGAGAATCAGGTTTCAGTGGTTCCCCCGGCCATGACTAATGAAGAGATTAGGGTGACTTTTCTAACTCTAGCTCAAGCCATGATGGCTCAAGCTAATCGAGATGTGGGGCCTAGGGTGAATGCTAATGAGAGTACCGTGGCCTCAAGGTTGAGAGACTTTGTGAGGATTAATCCTCCTATCTTTCTTGGCTCTAGAATGGGAGTATATCCCCTAGGATTCTTGGGTGAAATCTATAAGATAGTGGATGCTATGGGTGTATCTTCTAGGGAGAAGGCGGAGTTGGCTTCCTATCAATTGAAAGAGGTGGCCCAATTGTGGTTCACTCAATGGAAGTCAAATAGGCCGGTTGAAGCAGGTCCCATAGAATGAGAGGAGTTTAAGGAAGCATTATTAGGAAAGTACTTTCCCCGTGAGAAGAGAGAGTGTAAGATTGAGGAGTTTATAAACCTTAGGCAAGGTAGAATAAGTGTGGAGGAGTACTCTTTGATGTTCACCTTGTTATCTAGATATGCTCCATCCTTGGTGTCTAACCCAATAGAGGAGATGAGTAGGTTTTTTACCGGTGTATCCGACTTGGTTAAGGAAGAGTGTCGTACGGCAATGCTCTATGATGACATGAACATCTGTAGACTTGTTGTGTACGCTCAATCTATTGATGAGTCCAATCTTATGAGGGTGAAGAAAGATTTAAAAAGGGGTAGGTCCGATGAGCAAGGACAACCTAGTTTTAAGAAGAGAGATCCTAACCAAGATTTCTCAAGTGCTCCTAAGGTCAACCAAGAGAGAGGTGGTGGTTCTCAATTTGCTAAGCCTACCTGCTCCACTTGTGGAAAGAAGCATTTTGGAAAGTGTCTAGTCGGTACAAGTGGATGCTATGGTTATGGGAAGAATGATCAGAAGGTGAGAGATTGTCCTACCCTCACGGCTAGAGGAAGGGAGGCCAAGCAAGCATCACATGGTGGCCCAAATCTTGATGATCAAAAGACGACTTGTTTCTATGCTCTCCAAGGTAACAAGGAGGCAAATCCAGATGAAAGTGACGGTAAGTTATAGTTCCTTGCTTTTGGTAATGAGATCCTTATGTGATGTTTCATGATAGCCTTAGTTGGGTTTCTCCCAAGTGGGGGATATTATGTTGAATAGGGTGGTTGATGAGAGTGTTGATGTCCTTACCTCTTTCCTTCTATTTTATTCAAGCTTGAGGCTTAGAGTTTCTAGTAGCATGTTGCATGGTACGAAGTCTTATTTGAATTTGAGTTTCCATGGTCTCCTTATGTTATGCATGTTTTTGTTGAATTCTTGTTAAATAAGAAAATGAGTATTCATAAATTTGTCCCCTATGTTGATATGCATCTATAATGAGTTGCTTAAATGTTGGATGAGTTGACTTGTGAGAATGCTTAAAAATGTGTTCTCGAAATCGTTGCATAATTGTGCTTTATGAGAAATTAGCGTAATGTGCTTGATGAGGATGATGTTTGGAGAAGGAAGTTCCTCCAAAGAAATGAGAATGTTGATGTTGTTGTGCATAATGAGGTTGTAGATGTAGTTCCTACCTTATTGTTGTATTTTGAGCTTTTTATGTGCAGTTGATGTTCCTCCTAACTATGTGAATCGTTATAATGTTGAATGCATGATTGTGGGCTGCTACTCTTGAAGTCCTTACCCTTTATGCTTGTAAGTGTCATTCAAGAACGAATGACCCTAAAATGAAATAGGATGAACTAGAGCTTCACATGTGATTTAGTGGTGTAATGTTGCCCTAGTCTTGTTTGAAAGAGGTTTAAGGAGTCAACGTCAAGGTACGTGTTAGACTCTATGCTATGAGACCTACTCTAGGTTGGTTGAGGGTGCTAGAAAAGGAGCCAAGCCAAAAGGGGCAAGCCTTAGCCAAAAAGCCAAGGCTGTCCCAAGTTGGCTGCTCACTGACCCAAAGACCACGGGTACCACCACGACCAGTGGTGCCCTAGACGGTCCGTATACTTTAGCGTGAAGATCACTTGGTCTCAAGGGAGGCAAGGCAACTTTGCCTAGGTGTTGCCTCATCATCACGAGCTCCACCACGACTCGTGGTGTGCACCACGAATCGTGGGATCCTCCGTGAAGATGCCTTGGGCCCTTGAGGGCTTGACATGGTGGAGAGGCCCATTGGTCAAGGGACCACGAGCACCACCACGAGACGTTATGCCCTTCACAACTTGTCCAAGTGGGCGTGGTCCTTGACGGGGTTGCCCAAGTGAATGGTTTTTAAGTAATTTCATTTTAAGTTTTTAACATGTGGGGTTGATTTTAAATGGTTTATATCTTTAATATAAATAGTTTTATGTCTTAAAACCTTCCTTTAACTCCTTATTTCAAAGACCCTAATGAAAAACCCCAAAGTTCTTCTCTCTCTATATATCTCTCAAGCTCAAGGAAGAAGAAGGTGTGGGAAGCTAAGGTTTCGAATTCAAGGTTTCTTCCATCAAATTTTTTGGGCATTCTTGATAATAAGGTATGGTGGCTCTTTATCTTGGGCTAGTTTTCTCCTTAAAGCAAAATCTCAAATGGTTTTCAAGTTTTTCAAAGTTTATGAAAAATCCTCTTTCTCACTACATTCAAGGGTTCTTGCATGAAAATGATTTCAATAGACAAGCTACGATATTATTGATGTTTGATTGAAGTTTTTAGATGAAAAACTCTATGAGCCCTTGATTTCCACAAAACCCTAAAATTAGCTTATTAAGTGGGTTTATTGCTTATGATTCAATGTTGATGAAATTGTATTTAGATTGAGTTGTATAGTTGATTTCTATTTTTATCTATGCTTATCTAATGTGAATTGTTGGAAAACGGAGGAATGGTGATTGTGGCTCCGGAAAAGGGTAAGTTTGACCTAACTTTATTATTAATGTAGAATTGATATAACATTCTGATAGATGATGTGTGATCCACTTATGGTGGAGGTGTTTACTTATTGAATGTATTGTGAGCATGGCCTTGAAGGCATTATATAATGAATTGATGTACTATCATGTTATGATGTATTGGATGTATAATGTGAAGGTGTTCATGGGATCTCAAGGTGATCTTGTGGAAAGTGTGTAGTATTGTTATTGAAAGTGATCTCTCTCTTAATGCTCATAAGTGATGATGTTAGACTATGAAGGGTCTCTATCTGGTGATGTTGTCTCTTGATTTGGTAGACTTAGGTACCTCTTCTTGAATGTGATATTTTGACTTACGTGTCTAATTGAGCATGGATTGGTAGACCTAAGCATGGTGCCCTTTCTATGGATGACTAAATAGGCATTCTAGGCTATATCTTACATAGGCTAGACCTAAGCATGGCACCCCTTTTCATGAGTAAGTCTAGACCCCTAAGTGAATGTGAAACCTTGAAGTGGTGGACCTGATGGTGATGATCTTCTTCTTGTGTGAAATGATAGACTTTGAGTTGGTAGGTCGGAACGATAGAGAACCCTCTCTAAGAAAGTCAATAAGCTATCCTTAATGAACCTTGATCGATAGATCCTTTGTGGTGCTCTTCCTGGTAGAAGTACTATGGGTCGGCTAGACCTAATGATGGTGCACTCTCTAGTACATATATGTGAATGAAACTACTTTATGGGACCTAAGGCTAAGCACCAAGTGGATATGGTTAAGATGGTGGCCCTCTCTGAGCATCAGGTTAGGGCACAGTGAACTTCTTTGGATATCCCCTAAACTATGTGCCTACATGGGATGTGTACTAGTTCTACCCTTGGTTGGTAGAACACCCTCCACGGTGTGGGATCTTATGACACCGGTTTCCATGCCTAGCTAGTGTGATCTATGTCGGTTAATGCCTATTCCTATCATGTGGGATGTGCACTCTAGTTATTGGATAGGTTCTACAACGTGTAGGTATTAGTATGGGATGCTATCTACACTTGGCATGAGTAGGCTTCGAAGATGCTAAAGTGAGTTCCCTAAGTCTTAAAGACTAATATATGGAAGTCCCCAAAATGTATGAATGTCTCCAAAAATGGTTTAATAAAGAGTGTTGACTTATTGATATTATGTTAAAATAGAAAGGTCATTATCTAGGGTAGCCTTGAGGAACACTTAGGTGTGCTTGAAAAGGTTGTATGGGTGGCCACTTCATGTCTTCCTTAAGTGTGTCTTAGGGTAACTTTGGATAGAGGTTCTATGATGATGAAATGACATAATTGACTAATATGATTATGTGGTGTATATTGGTACTAGTTGAGCATGTCTATGATAGAGATAATGCCTTATATGTGGATGGTGACTTATAATGGGTCTCTTGAACTTGTATTATGAAGGTTTTACCAAAAATGTCATAACAACATATATCTCAACTAAATGTCCCTTTTTAGCATGTTGTTGCATGGTCATCATACTTAGTACTTAATTGTGCTAACTTCATACTTTTCTCTATTTTCTACAAGTGTAGGTTCCGGCAAATGATCGAGTTCTCTAGTAAAGCTTGGGAATTGAAGTTCTCTCAAGATCTTGTGGTATGTCCTCATATGTCGAGGACAAGACTTTCATATTCTAGTTTTTATGATAAGACTCTTGTAATAGACTTAAATAGAGTTCTTTTGATTGTAAAGGGCCGTGACCCTATCTTGTTAATGTTGTCTTTAAGATGGCCATCTGAGACTTAGTTTCCATTGCTTTTATGCGAGAGTTTTAAGATTGTTGGTTTTAAATAGGTTTTAATTCCACACTATTTTCTATATCGAATGTTATTAATGCTAAGGGGCTTGTATTAGACCTCTTCGAGGTCGAGTACGCCGGTTACGACTAGGGGGTGCTCTCGGGTCGTGACATCATGCCTCCTCGTAAAGCTTACGCAAGGAATGCTAAAGCCCACAACGCTAACGCAGTCCCTCCAGTCCCAGACCATGAGGTTTCAAATATAGAAT
This sequence comes from Solanum acaule, assembly GCA_036250505.1. Classification (NCBI taxonomy): domain Eukaryota; kingdom Viridiplantae; phylum Streptophyta; class Magnoliopsida; order Solanales; family Solanaceae; genus Solanum; species Solanum acaule. The sequence continues at coordinate 19,651 of JAJOOR010006784.1, read as the reverse complement.
TCCGAACTGCAATCCATCTTTTGACCCATAATGTCACCAATAAAAATAATCAGCAGGTCGCAGTTCCTGGTAATACCAATGTTGGGTCAACTACAACTAGAGTTCGAGATTTTTTTAGGATGAATCCGCCTGAGTTTTTAGGGTCTTTATTTTGTGAGGAGCCCCAAAACTTCATTGATGAGGTCAAGAAAATCTTTGGAGTGACGCAAGTGACTGGTAATGATAGGGTTATTCCGTGAAATAACTCGATCCGTTTCTCTATGCTCGGTTCCACAATCAATCCCAGATCCGTTTGGTAGGGCGACGAAAGGCTACTTCAATGACGGAAACAGCCGGAAACTCGAGAGGGTCGCCTTTAGAGAAGCCGATCTTCCTCAACAAATTCAGGTTTTTTCTCTCAAAAAAGTGGGCCCACACGGCCAAGGAAGCATCGGGTTTTAATCTCATTATGACTTGGTCGTTCGGAAGAGCAATTAATTCGATCAGAATAGTAGTTCTCCCGACCGTAAGACCCTTTATGAGTAAGGTTACTCGAAGGCCGGGGAAAGTTTATTGGCAAGAGGGAACCATTTCTCACCCAGAGTTTACATCCTACTAGCTTAAGGATGTAGCTCACATTTGGTTCACTCACCGGAAAGGAAAAAAGGGTGCAGATGTAGCTCTTGTGACTTGGGAGTGTCTTACTGAATCTTTTCTAGACAGGTTCTTCCCGAGAGAGTTGAGGGAGGCTAAAGCTCAGAAGTTCTTGAATTTGAGGCAAGGAACAATGTTAGTCCAAGAGTACGGACTTATGTTCACCCAACTCTCCAGGTATGCTCCACATATGGTTGTCGATCACAAGGCACACATAGGTAAGTTTCTATTTGGGGTATCCGACTTGTTGAAGACAGAGTGCAGGAATGCTATTTTGCTAGAGGATATGAATATCTCTAGGCATATGAACAATGCTCAACAGGGAACTAGAGTACTCTAAGATAGAAATCGGGCGGTTGAAATCACTAACAATTTCTGCAGAGGTCTACAGCCCCAACACCTTCATCAGCTAGTCCTCCATCCCCCAGATTTCGACATGATTAGAAAAGTATGGCACCAGGCTCTAAGTCTCAAGGGAGTGCTTCCGGTAACATGACTTTCTCAACTTGTCTCAAGTGTGGTAACAACAATTCAGGTGAGTGTCTTGACGGTAAAGAGGGGTTTTTTGGGTGTGGTCAGTCTTGTCATAGGTTGAAAGATTGCATGTCATGCCCCAAAATAGGGGGAGTAACTGGCACTCGATACCCTAATACATCGAGTTACCCACTGAAACATACTAGCTAAACCAAACTTGTTAGGCAAAAAGATTGGGCAGCACAACCTCTAAAAAGTGAAGCCTGGACCTAGAGGTCATGACCTAAAATAGAATAACCATACAAACAATGGTAGACAAATCGAAAAAAAAATAAAGATGTACTATCTAGCCGATGAGGCCACAACCGAAAACATACCTACTTACACACACACCTATATATACATGCCAAGACTATTGGCTGGAGGTGAAAACATACAAAAAGAAAACCCAGAATATTGTGTCCACAATAGCCTCAATGAGTGACATAAGCAGTGTCGGGAAAAGGCCCCCCCTTTACCCAAACTGTACAACAAAAGTAAACATCCTCTGATAGCCCCAGGATAAGATGGAGCTTACCAACTCACAGCTAAACCTGAATCCTAACGGGTGGGTCGATTAGAGTCCCTGCCTGTACCTGCTCACACAGAACAAAAAGCAGCGTCCCCAGGAAAAGGGACATCAGTACGAATAAAAATGTACTGGTATGTAAAGCGGAAAGTAAAATCATAAACATTTACTGTAAAAGGGTAATAGAGATACCATCTGAAACTGAAGCCCAAATAATCTCTATGGCTGACCTTTATACCCCTACTACTTAAATATGCATGGTATGCTCATATAATCGTATGTCATGAATATATATATATATATAGATGCAAATGCATGACATACCCAAGAAAATGCTAGCAATGGTGGTGCTTTCCGGTAGCGACCCGGCATCATATTCGCCAACTTGTGGCCATCTGTGTCAAAATAATAGAGTCATGAAAATAATTCAGCTGAGATCCCAATGCCTTTCACTGAAGGTCTTTCTAGCAAGAGAAGAGGAATTTCCCAGGACTGGTGTTAAACTGAGGGACGTAGCTTCGCCTTAACATACCTTTTCAATGAATGCTCAAATGGCCATAGCTTCTTCATGAAAGTTGTTCCTTACGTCCTAAACTTCGCAAACACTATATATAGACAACTGGTACACACCTATAAACAGTTCATAATTGTTCTTAAATCGGCAAATTTGCCAAATGGCCTCAACTTGACGAAATATCCGTAGAACTTCATAAAAACAATCATAAAAGAGTCCCGAGATGATTACCTTAGTTAACCAAGTGCAAACCTAGAAGAAACACCAATAAATACAAATTTATATCTTCAAAAACTTGCTCAAAACACAGCTAATAGAAGGGGAAAACTATTACAACGTGTAAAGATCATGTTTCTAGCCACGGGGGAAATCTTTAATGGTAGAAATAGTCGAAAACTGACCTTCATCAAGCAGGTACTCCATAGGAACCTTCTCTTAAGCTTTCTTTCTGGTTTGGAAGTAAAATGAAATGTTTTCATGGCATAAAACGATGAATAAGCTGACATACCACATTTTTTACCCGACCAGGATTCTGCCACGGCAGTTCGTAGTAAAACCCTCACAACTTTTTACTCCGATGTCGGTTAGATACGGGGTTTTGTGCATTGCAAACTAGACTCATAGGCCTTCGATATAATGGCTGACAGGCCTTCTAACTCTTTTTTATATTGGGAGAAAACATCCAAGACATTTGACCAAAAGTTATGAAAATATTATTAGAGAAACTTCGATAACTTTTGCCGACTTTAGTTTCATTAATTTTCTTGACTTCCAAACTTAACATACGACCATTGTGCTATTATAGTACCTCATAACAAAATATTCTTATCATGGTTTACACTCATAGTCTTATCCACAAGGTATGGGTCAAGTTAAACCTTTCAAACGGGAGAAGTTCTACCCGAGCCATTTCTTTTATCATGAACTTTGTCTAAGGGGTCCCTTTTACCTAAAACATTAGTTTAGTTCCTTGATATTGCCACCTACTTGCAATCTTAATATCCAATGTAAGATACAAAGTCATAAACACCTCATATAACCATGCCATACTACGCCGCATATATTATGCATGATTAGGGAAAAAGTACGGGATCTTACATTCTCCCCCCCTTATGAACATTCGCCCACGAATGGATCTAAACAATTCCGTGGTTGGTTTTTTTTTTATCATAGTACTTTATTTGCAAGTCTATATTTGTTATAGTCGCAAACCTGAAATCAAATTCTGAAAATTTTAACTACTAAGCTTTGCATAGCTATCTCAAAAGAAGACATATAAATTTCACCTTCAAGTTGCTTAAAATATAACTAAGTCGTTATGATGAAATAATTGCCAATAATCGAAATGTGACTCACCTTAAGTTGTAAATAGTTGGGGGTACTCTTCCTCATTTCCTCTTCCGCTTCCCAAGTCATTTCCTCGACGTTGTTATTTCTCCATAACACTTTCACAGAAGCTACATCTTTATTTTGAAGCTTTCTTACTTGCCGATCTAAATTCACTATTGGTAACTCTGCATAAGATAAATCCTCAGTGATACAAATATTTTCAATGGGCATAATACGTGAAGGATCTCCAATGCACTTCCGCAACATAGAAACATGAAATACAGGATGAACTGCTTCCAATTCTGAAGGCAAATCAAGCTCGTATGCCACCTTACCGATCTTCCAAATAATCTTATACGGTCCAACATACCTAGGACTGAGCTTTCCTTTCTTTCTGAATCGCATGATGCCCTTCATACGCGATACTTTTAGGAAAGCCCAATCTTCTACCTCAAACTCTAAGTTTCGTCTGTGAACATCTGCATAAGACTTCTGTCGACACTGTGTTGTATGAAGACGATCTATAATAAGCTTAACCTTTTCAATCGTTTGTTTGACTAGATTGGGACCTAGCAAATCTGCTTCCCCGAGCTCAACCCAACCGATTAGGGACCTACACTTCCACCCGTATAGTGTTTCATAAGGGGCCATCTGAATACTAGCTTGAAAGTTGGTTTTATAAGCGAACTTGATTAGAGGTAGATGTTGATCCCAACTTCCTTTAATATCCAATACAGAAGCACGTAACATATCCTCAATCGTCTGAATAGTACGTTCTGCCTGTCCATCAGTTTGTGGATGAATAGCAGTGATAAGATTTACCTGAGTGCCTAGACCTTTCTAAAACGATCTCTAAAAATATGCTGTAAATTGATCTCCTCAATCTGAGATAATAGATAATGGAACTCCATGAAGGCGAACAATCTCTTGAATGTAAAGCCTAGCATAATCTTCTGCTAAATATGTCATCCTAACTGCTAAGAAATGAGCAGATTTTGTCAGCCTGTCGATAATTACCCAAATGGAATCAAATCTTTGTGGAGTGCGAGGCAAACCAGTGATGAAGTCCATATTTATCATATCCCATTTCCATAACAGAAGCTCAGTAAACTGGGTTAGGCCTCCAGGACTCTGATGCTCTGCTTTAACTTGTTAGCAGTTGGGACATTCAGCTACCATCTCTGCAATATCTTTTTTCATGCCATTACACCAATAGACCTGTCGAAGGTCCTGATACATCTTTGTCACTCCAAGGTGAGATGCATATCTACAATAATGGGCCTCTGAAAGAATATTTGTACGGAGCTTCTTAACTGCCGGTACACATAAGCGACCCTGGTATCTAAGGACTCCATCTCCATATAGCTCAAATAAGGGGTGTTGCTGCTGTGGAATCTTTTCCCTCAATTTCCTAAGCTCAGGATCTTCATGTTGCCGCCTTTTCACTTCAGTCACAAAGGAAGATTCTACCATATTCTTAACGAAAACACCTCCGCCTCCTGCATCTACCAACCGTACTAGCAAATTAACTAGATGGCATATGTCTTTTGTAATTCCAGCCTTATTTGCTTCAACATGACTTAGACTACCCATGGACTTCCGGCTGAGCGCATCAAGAACAACATTAGCTTTGCTGGGATGATATAAAATGTCAACATCGTAGTCCTTTAATAATTCTAGCCATCTTCTTTGTTGTAGGTTCAACTCCCTCTACTTAAGTAAATACTGAAGACTCTGGTGATCGGTGAACACATCTATATGTACCCCGTATAGATAATGTCGCCAAATTTTTAGGGCAAAGACAACTACAGCCAACTCAAGATCGTGTGTGGGATAATTCTGCTCATGCTTCCTCAACTGTCTAGAGGCATATGCAATTACCTTACCATGCTGCATAAGAACACAACCTAGGACAATTTTTGAGGCATCACAATAAACAACATAGCCCTCATTACCATCTGGATGAGTTAGGACAGCTACAGTGGTAAGCCTTTTTTTAGCTCATGAAGGCTCTGCTCGCATGCCTCGGTCCACTGAATCTTCGTTGCCTTATGTGTCAAGTTTGTCAGTGGTTTAGAAATAAAAGAGAATCCCTCCACAAACCTTCGGTAATACCCAACCAAGCCTAAAAACCTGCGAACCTCCGTCGCATTCAAGGTCCTCGGCCAAGTCATCACTGCTTCAATCTTTTGTCCATCAACCTTAATACCCTCACTTGTAATAACATGACCAAGAAAAGCTAATGAGGTAAGCCAAAAATCACATTTAGAGAATTTAGCATATAACCTGCAATCTTGGAGAGTTTGCTATACAACTCGCAAGTGGTTTGCATGCTCTGCTTCCGACCGTGAATATATAAGAATATCATCAATAAACACAATCACAAATTAATCCAAGAATGGTTGGAAGACCCGATTCATAAGATCCATAAAAGTTGCTGGGGCATTTGTAAGCCCAAAAGACAAGGAACTCAAAATGACCATACCTCGTCCTAAATGTTATTTTTGCGATATCAACTTCCCTGACTCGCAACTGATGGTAACCAGATCGCAAGTCAATCTTGGAAAAGCATTTGGCACTTTGTAAGTGATCGAATAAGTCATCAATCCGTGGAAGCGGATATTTATTCTTTATAGTGACTTTTTTAGTTGTCTATAGTCAATACACATCCGCAAGGATCCATCTTTCTTTCGAACAAAGAGCACTGGGGCACCTCAGGGGGAAGTATTTACCCTGATAAAGCCTTTATCGAGTAAGTCCTTAAGTTGTTCCTTCAATTCTCTTAGTTCTGCAGGTACCATTCTATAGGGAGGAATCGATATAGGTTGCGTATCAGGAAGCAAGTCTATAGCGAAATCAATTTCTCTTTTTGAGGGAATTCCTGGAAGATAATCAGGGAATACCATTGGAAATTCATTCACGATAGGAATTGACTGAAGAGTCATGGGCTCCTTATCAATATCCTGTACATGAACCATATGGTATATGCAACCTTTAGCAATCAACTTACAAGCCCCAAGGTATGAAATAAACTTACCCTTAGGTGTGGCTACATTACCCTTCCACTCAAGGAATGGCTCACTTGGAAAGTAAAATCAAACTATCTTTGCATGACAATCAATATTAGCATAGCAAGCTGCCAACCAATCCATACCCATGATAACATCAAAATCTAGCATAATCAACTCAACTAAATCAGTGGAGGTCGGATGATCATTAATTAATATCGTACAACCCCGGTAGACACGACTAGCTAAAATAGAATCGCCAACCGGTGTAGACACCTCAACTGGTTGTGGAAACAACTCAGATTTCATGTCAATCTTACTAGCAATAAATGGAGTGATATATGAAAATGTAAAGCCATGGTCTAGCAATGCGTAAAAAACTTCAGAAGATATCGTCAATATACCTGTAACAACATCAGGGGATGCCTCTGAATCTTGTCGTCCAGTGAGTGCATAAAAGCGATTTTGACCACCGCTCGAACCTGTATCTTCTTCAGCTCTCCCTCTACCATGACCCTGAGTAGACTGTGGTCCTGGTCGTGGGGCACAGACTGAGGGTGAAGATGTTTTTGTGGATCTTGGAGGCTGAGCTAGATTACCTCTGCTCAACCTCGGGCACCGACTAATAAAATCTCATGTCTGCCCACAATGATAACATGCACCTGAACCCTGTCTACACTGCCCAGTGTGCGGCTTACCGCACTATGTATAATAAGGAGTGGGATGTCTTACTTGTACGGAATGATCCTGTTGACGACCATCAGGTAGGCCTGAGCTCTAACTTAGTCCTGACTGACTATAATGATCAAACCGCGGTCCCTACACCTGTGGTGAGACACTACCCGCTGGCCAAGGTGGATATCGATGGAAAGGGGGCCTAAAATCACCATGTGGCTCGCTATAAGACCCCATAGTACGGGCCCTCTTACTCTGCTCCCTATCACTGTGGGTATCACGAATCCGTTTAGAAAGGTCCTCTGAAGTCTGAGCGAAAGCCTGTATGTGGGAAATATCTACATCATCTAATAGGGATGCTACCCTACAATCTTTGATCAAATGATCTGCCAAACCATCAATATAACGATGAACTCTAGCTCTCATAGTACGTACAATATCAGGTGCATATCTTGCCAACGAATTACACCTGTGGTTATAATCCCTCACACTCATGGTTCCTTGCTTCAATTTGATAAACTAGTCAAGACGGGCCTCTCGAACTTCCCGTGGCAAATAGTGGGCAAGAAAGGACTCAGAGAAGTCCTCTCATTCTGCTAGCGGAGCATCAGATCCTCTAGATCTCTCTCATGCCTCATACCAAAGGATGGCTACATCACGTAGCCGAAAATAAGCCAACTCCACAGCCTGTGTGATGGAGGAATACATCACCCTCAATACTCTATATATGTGGTCTATAATGTCCTGGGGATCCTCAGTAATACTAGATCCTCTAAATAACGGAGGGGCTAAATGAAGAAAGTCTCGTACCTTTGAAATTTCCAACCGGTCTCTCTGAATATCTACTCCTGACTCCAGTTGTCGTTCATGAATAGAAACCATCCTAGTTAGCAACTGAACTGCCTCTCTCATCCCCTGCTCCCCAGAGAGCTCTGGTGGAGAAACAATAGGTACTGGAGGTCCTGTGTCCGTAGCTTTCTCAGGTACCAATGGAACTGGTGAGGATGGGGGTACTGCATCTCTTCGGGCTTCAATAGGTGTTGGGGAGGCTGGTACTAGGGGTACTGGAGATCCACCCAGTGCCTCCGAGGGAAATCTATCTCTTTGACTTGGTCGGGAACGTCTAGTACCTTCCCTTGGATCCATACCTATCTCTCGATTTGCCATATCCGGAGCGAGTGTAGCCTATTAGAGACGAAACATAAAGCACGACTTAGATTTCAAATGTTCTTATAATTTTGCACTATAGCACAATCTATAAGTTTAATGAAATGTAACCATTCCTAAATGCCCTGTAGCCTCTTGATTATAAGTGTGGTGCACAACACACCCATAAACAAGACTCTACTAGACACAGCTTGTGGAACCCCCTGGGATACAACCTACTCTGATACCAGGTTTGTCACGCGTCGAAATAGGGAGCATAACTGGCACTCGATACCCTAATACATCGAGTTACCCACTGCAACATACTAGCTAAACCAAACTTGTGAGGCAAAAAGATTGGGCAGCACAACCTCTAAAAAGAGAATAACCATACAAATAATGGTAGACAAATCGAAAAAAAATAAAGATGTACTATCTAGCCGACGAGGCCACAACTGAAAACATACCTACTTACACACACACCTATATATACATGCCAAGACTATTGGCTGGAGGTTGAAACATACAAAAACAAAACCCATAATATTGTGTCCACAATAGCCTCTATGAGTGACATAAGCACTGTCGGGACAAGACCCCGACTATACCCAAACTGTACAACAAAAGTAAACATCTTCTGATATCCCCATGCTAACATGGAGCTTCCCAACTCATAGCTGAACCTGAATCCTAGCGGGTGGGTCCATTAGAGTCCCTGCCTGTACTTGCTCGCACAAAACAAAAAGCAGCGTCCCCAGGCAAAGGGACGTCTGTACGAATAAAAATGTACTAGTATGTAAAGCGAAAAGTAAAATCATAAACATTTACTATAAAAGGGTAATAGAGATACCACCTGGAACTGAAACCCAAATAATCTCCATGACTGACCTTTATCTCCCTACTACCTAAATATGCATGGTATGCTCATATAATCGTATGTCGTGAATACATATATATATATAGATGCAAATGCATGACATACCCAACCAAATGCTAGCAATGGTGGTGCTTTCCGGTAGCGAACCGGCATCATATTCGCCAACTTGTGGCCATATGTGTCTCATACGTATAAATATAGGCAATAGGCCCCATACCTCCCGATTATAGCTCGGGAGTAGAATGTATAGCATATCATGTCATGGATTTATAACACCTATGAGTTACAGTTGTCATGTTGCCAATCTTGGCCCGTTTGTAGTCTTTTTCTCTTAACCCCATAATAGCTTTCCTATAACATACAACAATCTCATGAAACTTGATACGTTCTTCCAAATAAGCTTGAAAAGTTAACTCGAATTTTAGAAGGATAACCTAACCTTGTTGATATTCATAACAAGTTTAAGGTGACTTACTTAGTTCCTAACTTGGTTCCTAGATAATTTATAAAAGAAATATTTCAAAAACCAAGTCTTCTAATAGTTTACATTTAAATTATATTTGAGAGTTTTGAAGGTCGTGAGCTACTTTAAAGTTTTTCTTTAATAATAACCTTAGTGGAGAAAGAGGGCTGGTCACAAGTAGTAATGGTCTCGCGTGACATTTTAAGTCACATCACCCAAGGAAGAATACGAATTCATATGTGCGGACATATAATAAAGGAAATTGATAAAATAACGTGTAGATGTCGAACACTCTATTTCTCCGAACGAGTGAAATGTCAAAATAACAGAGTCATGAAAATAATTCAGCTGAGATCACAATGCCTTTCACTGAAGGTCTTTCTAGCAAGAGAATAGCAAAATATCACATTCGGCATTTTAGGAATTCCCCAGGAGTGGTGCTAAAATGAGGGACGTAGCTTCGCCTTAACATACCTTTTCAATGAACGCTCGAATGGCCGTAGCTTCTTCACGAAAGTTGTTCCTTACGTACTAAACTTCGCAAACGCTATATATACACATCTGGTACACACCTATCAACAGTTCATAATTGTTCTTAAATCGGCAGATTTGCCAAATGGCCTCAACTTGACGAAATGTCCGTAGAACTTCATAAAAACAATCATAAAAGAGTCCCGAGATGAAACACCAATAACTACAAATTTATATCTTCAAAAACTTGCTCCAAACATAGCTAATAGAAGGGGAAAACGATTACCACTTGTAAAGATCACGTTTCTAGGCACGGGGGAAATCTTTAATGGTAGAAATCGTCGAAAGCTGACCTTCATCATGCAATAGGAACCTTCTCTTAAGCTTTCTTTCTGGTTTGGAAGTAAAACGAAATGTTTTCATGGCTTAAAACGTTGAGTAAGCTGACATACCACATTTTTGACCCGACCCGGTTCTGACCCGGATTCTGCCCCAACAGTCCGTAGTAAAACCCTCATAACTTTTTGCTCCGATGTCGGTTGGATACGGGGTTTTGTGGGTTGCAAACTAGACTCATAGGCCTTCGATTTAATGGGTAATAGGCCTTCTAACTCTTTTTATATTGGGATAAAACATCCAAGACATTTGACCCAAAATTAAGAAAATATTATTAGAGAAACTTCGATAACTTTTGCTGACTTTAGTTTCACTAATTTTCTTGACTTCCAAACTTAACATACGACCCTTGTGCTATTATAATACCTCATAACACACTATTCTTAGCATGTTTTACACTCATAGGCTTATCCACAAGGTATGGGACAAGTTAAACCTTTCAAACGGGCGAAGTTCTACCCGAGCCATTTCTTTTATCATGAACTTTGTTTGAGGGGTCCCTTTGACCTAATATTGCCACCTACTTGCAATCTTAATCTCCAATGTACGATACAAAGTTATATACACCTCATATAACCATACCATACTACGCCACATTTATTATGCACTATTATAGAAAAAGTACGGGATCTTACATTGAACTTCTGCCAAGTATGGGAAAGGAGGTAACAATTATAGGGCTCAATCTAATGCTCCATCAGCATAAGTAGGTCACCCAACTCAGTAGGGTGCTTCATCTGGTACAGGTCGCGATCAGCGCCAGAACAGGTTGTATGCTCTCCAGGCTCGTCAGGCCCAGGAAAATTCTCCTTATGTGGTCACTGGTACTTTACGATTCTTTCATTAAAATGCTTATCCATAATCAGATCCAGGGGCAACTCTTGACTATAGATCCCATCTTGACTTTACCAGATGGTTATCTGATCTATTGTTATGCAACCAGGGTCAACTTAGGTTGTGTGTTGATGCAGCAAGGTAAGGTTATAACTTATGCTTCTAGACAAGTTAAGTTACATCAGAAGAACTACTCGACTCACTACCTTGAGCTCGGAGCCGTAGTATTCGCCCTAAAGATTTGGAGATACTACTTGGGTGGTGTTTACGTAGATGTGTTTAAATATCATACGAGCCTCCAGTATGTGCTCACCTAGAAAGAGTTGAATCTTCGCCAGAGGAGATGACTTGAATTCCTCAAGGACTATGACATGAATGTGCTTTACCATCCTAGTAAGGCTAATGTAGTAGTTGATGCTCTTAGCAGACTTTCCATGGGTAGTGTAGCACATGTTGAGGAAGACAAGAAAGAATTAGCAAAAGATGTTCACCGGTTTGCTCACTTAAGAGTTGGTCTTACGAACATGTCAGATGGTTGTGTGATAGTTCTGAATAGATCTGAATCTTCATTAGTAGCATATGTTAGGGAAAAACACGATAGTGATCCTATATTGCTTCAATTGAAGGGTGAAGTTCATAAGAAGAAAGTTGAGGTTTTCTCCCAAGGATGAGATGGTGTGCTTCGTTACTAGGGTCGCTTATGTGTTCCTAAGGTGGGTGAGTTGAGGCATTAGATCCTTATGGAAGCCCATAACTCCAAGTATTCTATCTATCCAGGTACCACTAAGATGTACTGTGATCTGCGGGAAATCTTTCTGTTGAATGGAATAAATGGGGATATAACACACTTTATGGCTAACTGTCCTAACTGTCAACATTTTAAGGTAGAACATCAAAAACTTGGAGGTATGACTCAAGAGAATAACATCCCTACATGAAAATGGGATGTGATAAACATGGATTTCATTACGAGTTTACCCCGTACTCACAGGATGCATGACTCTATTTGGGTGGTGTAGATAGAGTTACTAATCCCGCTCACTTCTTGGCTCTCAAGACTATTGACTCAGTGGAGGACTACGCTAAACTCTACATCAATGAGATAGTCAGGTTGCATGGGGTTCCCTTGTCTATCATCTCACATAGAGATCATTACTTTACTTCTCATTTCTTAAAATCATTTCAGAAAGATCTTGGTACTCAGGTAAATCTCAGCACAACATTTCATCCATAGACGGATGGTAAGGCAGAGCATACCATTCAGACCATAGAGGATATGTTGAGAGCTTGTGTGATCGATTTCAAGGGTAGATGGGATGATCACCTACCTCTCATAGAGTTCGCCTATAATAATAGCTTCCATTCTAGCATTCAGATGGCCCCTGATGAGGCATTATATGGGTGTAGATGCATATCTTCACTTGGTTGGTTAGAAGTAGGTGAAGCAACATTTATTGGGCCAGATTCGGTTCATGAGGCTATGGAAAAAATTCAGATCATTAGATATAGACTTAAGACTACTCATAGTCGTCAGATGTCCTATGCAGATGTATAGAGAAGGGACCTAGAGTTTAAGACTGATGATTGGGTTTTCCTGAAAGTATCGTCTATGAAGGAGGAGATGAGATTTTGAAAGAAAAAGAAGCTCAATCCCTGATGTGTAGGCCCTTATAGAATCATGAAAAAGGGTTCGTAATGTGGCTTATGAGTAAGAGTTGCCAGCAGAACTAGCAGCGGTTCATCCAGTCCTTCACATTTCCTTGTTAAAGAAGTTTGTGGGTGATCCAACATCCATAGTACCATTAGCGAGTGTGGATGTGAAGGATAGTCTCACTTATGAAGATGTGCCAATTGAGATTCTCGTCCGTCAGATTCATAGGTTGAGAAATAGAGAAGTCGCTCCAGTGAAGGTTTTATGGAGTAGTCAATCCATAGACGGAGCTACTTGGGAAGTAGAAGAAGCCATGATGGCCAAGTATCTTTTTCTCTTTCCTTCTGATTCCATTCCAGCTTCACGTAATAGTTTTTCTCCAGGTTCTCAGTTTACTCTTGTGTAAATTCAGTCATAATATCTTGTCCCTTCAGTTGTTTCTTGATTTTCAACATATTTGCATGATTCTTGGAACTCAATTCAGTTAAATTTATGTCTCTAGTACTAAGTGGTAGGGATTTCAGCTCATTCCCTCCATACTCAGCTATTTTAGATTTCATTCGAGGACGAATGTTCCTAAGGGGGAGATATTGTAAAACCTCAGACATAAAAGACTTGACCAGCAGGAAAAGTGGTGAACCACGAAGGGATTCACGAATCGTGAAAGGAACCAAGGTTCGTTCACTTGCTCGTGGTTCACACCCAGCTCAGAAATGGTGGACCACAGATCCCTTCACGGGCCGTAGGCAACCACACGAGCCGTGGGAAGGCTTGTGGGAACAAGACAGAACCACCCAAGCTCAGGCATCAGACCACGGAGCCCTTCACGGGTCGTAGACAACCACACGAGCCGTGGGAAGACTTGTGGGAACAAGACAGAACCACCCAGGCTCAGACATCAGACCACGGAGCCCTTCATGGGCCATGGTCTTAATGACGGACCGTGAAAAGGTATGTATGGGAACTATGTATTCCCAAAGACTTTAAAATGTTTTCACATTTGAACAAGAAAAGGAAACCTTGATTTCCAAAGAGCCTTTGGGCTAGTTTTCAGAAAAGAATAAACGCTTTCAAATAAAGCAAGAGAGGAAACTTTGATTTCCAAGATAGCATTTGAGCTATGTTTTGAGCAATTATCTCAAATCACATAAAGAAGTATGTTTTTAAACATAAGAGCTAGTATAATATTTTGGGAGTAGTATTGAGCACCGATATGGGAAAGAGTTTAAACAACTCACAACACCCATAAACCATGTAGCCATCATAGGTAGAAAATTGTCATACTTTTTAGAAGATTCCTTAGTGCTTTTTAGCATAAACTAGTGGATCGACTTAGTAGTCTAGTTCTATACCCTCGGTAAGGTATCGAAAGGCCCTGGCAGCATGAGGAAAAATGTTGTATCATGACAATAGCTCTTACGTGATGGTTGTCGGTTAGAGAAACTCCTACAAAAGTATTTGTATTCTAATATACACAGTTTAATTTTATTTTTACATACATTTCTGAGTTATATTGTATCTTTGCATACATAGAGAGTATTATCGTATTTCAAAATATATAAAGTTGATATCCATGTTTTGAAAAGGTTTTATTTATATTGCACTTGTTTTATACTGCTTTATATTGAAATGAGTTCAGTTAAGTAGAGTTTAGTTGAGCCAGGTAAGTTCTTCAGTTCCTTTCAAGCTTATGTCTTGCTTAAGAATTCCCCTCGCATACTCATACATTTAACGTACTAGTGCCATTTGGCCTGCATCTTTTAATGATGCAGATACAGGTTACCAGGATCAGCATCCAGCGTATTGTTGATTCTAGTTGAGCTCTAGACTTGTCTTTGAGCTTCCTTTTTTTCGGATGATCCATTTTATTGCTTTTAGTAGTTTAGTTTCATTAGAATGTCATGGGTCTTGTCCCAATATCCATCTCAGTTGTTTAGAGGCTTCATAGAAAGTAAGATATTAGTTCTTTAGTCTTTTCATTTTCATATCTTATGTTGAGACTTGAGTTTTCCTTATTAGATAGTTGAATGTTTTCTTTATAACATTCTAAGTTTTATTTGGGTTTATCTTGTTAAGTTAAGTCTTCCACTGAGTAAGTAAGCCATGCCAGGGTTCGCTTAGGGCCAACAATGGTTCTCGAGTGCCAGTCCCATCTATGGTGTAGGCTCAGGGTGTGACAAACTTGGTATCAGAGCACAGAGTTCAAGATTCCTAGGGAGTCTATGAAGCTGTGTGTGTAGAGTCCTAGTTATCGATGTGAAGCGCGCCACATCTACTAGTGCACTTGCACCAAAGAACAAAAGTGAGTACAAAAGTCAGAATTTCAAAGCCAAACCTGCCTATTCTCAAGGTAGTATGGCGCAAGGGGTAGTAAGCCTCTTGCATCTGATAAGTGTGGTAGGAACCACACAGGGACGTGTCGTGATGGCTCCACTAGTTGTTTCAAGTGTAGCCAGAATGGTCATTTTGATGCAAGAGTGTACAAAGAACAAGCAGGGAAATGGTAATGATGGCAATAGATCCAAGTCTTCTTCTGTTGCTCTACAAGACAGGGCTGCACCTAGAGGAGCTACTTTAGGTACTTGCGGAAGAGCGAACCGCCTATATGCTATCACTAGTCTCCAAGAGCAAGAGGATTCACCAGATGTTGTCACTAGTGTGTGATCAAAGTCCTTAACTTTAATGTTTATGCCTTGCTAGACCCACAAGCGAGTTTATCCTTTGTAACTCCATATGTAGCAATGAATTTTGGTGTTATTACTGAGCAACTTAGTGAACCCTTCAGTGTTTCTACACATGTTGGTCAGTCTATTCTAGCAGAGAGAGTCTATCGTGATTGTCCCATTTCCGTCAATCACAAGAGTACCATGGCTGATTTAGTTGAGTTAGACATGGTAGCTTTTGTTGTTATTCTTGGTATGGACTGACTTCATACATGTTATGCCTCAGTTGATTGTAGAACTCAAGTTGTCAAGTTCCAGTTTCCAAATGAGCCAGTCTTAGAGTGGAAAAGTAGTTCAGTAATGCCTCAGGGTCGTTTCATTTCGTACCTTAAGGCAAGGAAGTTAGTTTCTAATGGGTGTGTCTAGCAATTAGTTCGAGTTAATGACTCTAGTGTTGAGATACCTCATATTCAGTCAGTTTTCGTAGTAAGAGAGTTCCAAGAAGTCTTTCCAGATGATCTTTCCGCAATCCCTCCTGAGAGAGAGATAGACTTCATTATAGACCTTCTTCCAGACACTCGTCCTATATCTATTCTGCCTTATAGAATGTCTCGAGCAGAGTTAAAAGCGTTGGAGGAGCAGTTGAAAGACCTCCTAGTTAAGGGCTTTATTCGACCAAGTGTCTCACCTTGGGGCGCTCCGGTTTTGTTTGTGAGGAAGAAGGATGGTTCCCTTAGGATCTGTATATATTACCGTTAGTTGAACAAGGTTACCATCAAGAATAAGCATCCTCTTTCAAGGATTGCTAATCTTTTCAATCAACTTCAGGGTTCCACCTGTTTCTCTAAGATAGACCTAATGTCTGGCTACCATCAGTTAAGAGTAAGGGAATGTGATATTCCAAAGTTAGCTTTCAGGACCCGTTATGGTCATTATGAGTTTTTGGTCATGTCGTTCGGTTTAACCTATGTGCCTGCAGCGTTCATGGACCTTATGAGTAGAGTATTGAAACCTTATCTAGATATGTTTTTTATCATCTTCATTAATGACGTACTAATTTATTCGAGGAATGAGGAAGATCGTGCTAATCATATCAGAATAGTTCTCCAAACTCTAAAGTATAAGGAGTTGTATGCCAAGTTCTCTAAGTGTGAATTTTGGCTTGAATCTGTGGCATTCTTAGGCCACATTATGTCTGGAGAGGGAATTAAAGTTGATTCTTTCACACCCCTCTTTTGGAATCAAAATACAGTAAAAAAAAAAAAAGGGTCAAGAAAAGAGAAAAGTGAAAAAAGAGTTGAAAAAAAAAAAAGAAAGAAAAATTGGAGTGAAAAATAAAATAAAATCCAATAACAACAAAAAACAAACTTCCTGAACTACGTTCGACCTGATTCTTGATTTGACAAGATACGTAGGCAATCTTATTTTGAGGTTCGGTCCAAACAAAAAAGAAAAAAAAAATATCTAGAAAGTCCTCATCACAAAAACTAGGGCAAAAATAATAATAATAATAATAATAATAATAATAATAATAATTATTATTATTATTATTATTATTATTTTATTGTATTTTTGTAAAAAGAGTCGATTTCAAAGTTGTAAGTCTTAACCCTGTTACGCAGTATCTTTGAGCTTTCATGCCAATTCTTTCATTTTAACCCTGTCCAAAAGCCACGTTACAATCCAAATAAAGTCCTTCTGATCAATTTTTAACAATGACAAGTCAAGCAAGCTTTCAGTGTTGATTATATAAGGAAAAATGTTATGTCACTCGCATAAGGAGTGAAAAATGAGGGAATCTTATCGATGAAAATCCTCAAAATCCCTATAGGAGATCATTTGAGTCGAGAGAAAGTAAAAAATGAGAGAGTCTTATTGGTGAAAACCCTCAGGGTACCGTAAGACGATAGTGAGTGAGAGATAAAAAAATAAATAAATAAAAGACTTGTTAGTGAAAACCTTTCGAGGCACCACTAGTCAAGTGTTAGTCATAAATCTAGTGCAAAAGTTGGATTATAGAAGTCTGACTTCTAAGTTGAATGTTTGACAAAGATGAAATTTAGATTGATTGGACAGACCAGACCATTTAATCCAAAATGCATGTCATGATCATTAGAATTGACCATCACTATCAATGGAATCCATTTATTTTTATTTATCTATTTATTTGTTTATTCTTCTTAAAAGGATCAAATATTATTTCTTCTTATTTTGCGTCTCGCTCAATTCAATGTTGAGATAGTCTTCATTAAGCAAGCAGAAAATGATTTCAAAATTGCTACCATCTCTTCAATTGCACAAAACAAAGTTTGATTAGCCCATCAATCGTGACATGATTCAAGAAATAGTGATATGCATAGTAACTTGTCAGTAATTAACAATTTTTGAATACAAGGTTCAATTATTGTTGGAGGGTGGAAACAGTATAACAAATTAGAAGTTGGAAGTTCTGAACAACTAGAGATGTTTTCAAGATTATCAAGGTGAGCTGACTAGCAAACGAAAGCAGTCAATTTCAAGCTAAAATTAGCTTCAAACATGCCAACAGCAGGAGCAACTATCCTCAAAACCAATGCCACAAATCGACCACCATTAAAAAAAAAGCATAAACTTTCTTTTGTTTCTTTTCTAAAACAGGGAAATATTCCTTACGTAAAAGATATCTTGAAGACCCAAATTTGTTGCAGAAAAAAAAAAAAAGAAAAAAAAATTATTGCATTGTTTCTCCTATGATAAACATTTTCTAGTATGAGACAATTATTTTATTTTATTATTTTTTTTTATTATTTTTTATTTTTATTTCTTTCCTAGGATAAACATTTCCTA
Organism: Solanum acaule; assembly: GCA_036250505.1. Classification (NCBI taxonomy): domain Eukaryota; kingdom Viridiplantae; phylum Streptophyta; class Magnoliopsida; order Solanales; family Solanaceae; genus Solanum; species Solanum acaule. Next base: position 1,123 of record JAJOOR010006784.1, on the reverse strand, counting down.
ATATAAGACATTTAAAAACTAAAAAAAAAAAAAAGGGATCAAATATTGTGGTGATTTTATTTGATGATTCTGTTAATTGAGATCTTCCTAAGTACTAAGATTTAGATTAGCAGGACCCCCCTACATAATGGGATTAGCAGGACCCTCCTACATAATGGGATTTAGATTAACAGGACCCTCCTACATAATGGGATTTAGATTAACAGGACCCTCCTACATAATGGGATTTAGATTAGCAGGACCCTCATACATAATGGGATTTAGATTACCAGGACCCTCCTACATAATGGGATTAGCAGGACCCTCCTACATAATGGGATTTAGATTACCAGGACCCTCCTACATAATGCGATTAGCAGGACCCTCCTACATAATGGGATTTAAATTAGCAGGACCCTCATACATAATGGGATTTAGATTACCAGGACCCTCCTACATAATGGGATTAGCAAGACCCTCCTACATAATGAGATTTAGATTAGCAGGACCCTCCTACATAATGGGATTAGCAGGACCCTCCTACATAATGAGATTTAGATTAGCAGGACCCTCATACATAATGGGATTTAGATTAACAGGACCGTCCTACATAATGGGATTTAGATTAGCAGGACCCTCCTACATAATGAGATTTAGATTAGCAGGACCCTCATACATAATGGGATTTAGATTAACAGGACCGTCCTACATAATGGGATTTAGATTAGCAGGACCCTCCTACATAATGAGATTTAGATTAGCAGGACCCTCATACATAATGGGATTTAGATTAACAGGACCGTCCTACATAATGGGATTTAGATTAGCAGGACCCTCCTACATAATGAGATTTAGATTAGCAGGACCCTCATACATAATGGGATTTAGATTAACAGGACCGTCCTACATAATGGGATTTAGATTAGCAGGACCCTCCTACATAATGAGATTTAGATTAGCAGGACCCTCATACATAATGGGATTTAGATTAACAGGACCGTCCTACATAATGGGATTTAGATTAGCAGGACCCTCCTACATAATGAGATTTAGATTAGCAGGACCCTCATACATAATGGGATTTAGATTAACAGGACCGTCCTACATAATGGGATTTAGATTAGCAGGACCCTCCTACATAATG
>JAJOOR010006783.1:0-35078 GCA_036250505.1 Solanum acaule | reverse complement strand
CCCCCCCCCCCCCCCCCCCCTCTCCGGCGGGGGGCAGGCAAAGAAAAAGAAAAAAAATGGAAGGATAGATCAACTTGAAAGTGAGGTTGGAAGATGAAGCGAAATTTAATATGAAATTAAAATTAAAATAAATAAAAAATTATAAGAGAGAGAGATAAAGAAAAAAACTTAAAATAAAATTAACACGTGTCATGTAATGATTGATGTGTGAACACACTTGCTTCTTAAAATCTGGGGCTGATCGAAAAATGATATAATAATATCAATTCAGAATTGTTTAGTGGGGTAATAGAACGGTTGCAAAGTTAAGGTGTCTTTTTGAAATTTCAGGACAACTTCAATGGTGACTTTATGTCTTTTCTCTATAAGTTATGATTCTTTGTTTACTGCATATTTCATATTTATAATTTTTTAATCTTATTTTTTTAACATGCAGATAATGATGAAACTATAATGAAAATTTTGAATCGAAAGATTAGAAGTATTTGAATTTGAAGATATTATTATGTTATTAAAAGAAAAAAAATTATTAACTTTATTAAAAATAGAAACTCATGATTATAGAATTCTAAATAAACTCCTATTTCACAAATTTATCTTTTCAGATGTTAATAAATATATTTAACTATATTTAATTTACATATAAATGATGACAATAGTACTATCTCTCTGTATGTAATCTAAATGAATGTTGACATATATCTGCTTGCAATTCATTTATTTATTCAATAATGCTGAAATCATTAATATGACAACTATTTTAACAATGACTACAGTGATAATGACGACGATGTTGATGATATCGATATTACCAGGGGCGGTTCTAAGGCATGGCCAGTGAGGCTATTGTCTTAGGCCTCAAAAATTTGAAGGCCTCAAATTATTTAAATTATTGTTATTGATTTTATTATATATTAATATAATTTATATAAATAAAATTTTTATGGTATATTTTTTATTATTATTTGTTTGAGAGTATCTTTTACCAATAAATTCATAAAATCTCATAATCTTTTCACCTCATTATTTGATATCTTTGTTTTAACTTCCGATTTTAAATTTTATCCTTTTTATATAGGAACTAAGTTATATATGTGATAACATAATGAATTTTTGTTTCAATCTTTTCTTAAACTGCGTGAACACAAAAACATTCATGCACAAATTTCCTTTTCATTTTAATTTTAATATATTATATGAAAGTTTTATAATTTATTTTATATATTCACCAATAAGTGCTACTTAATGGAATGAATTATATCATTTAAATTGATTAGAAACTTGATAAGGAGGTGTATATATTTTTGTTCTTACTATCCATACTCAAAACCTTAACTATTAACTTTATTTTAATATATTATATGAAAGTTTTATAATTTATTTTAGATATTCACCAATGAGTGCTACTTAATGGAATGAATTATATCATTTAAAAAAAATTATATCATTTAAATTGATCATAAATTTGATAAGAAGGTGTATATATTTTTCTTACTATCCATACTCAAAACCTTAACTATTAAGTTAATGTTCACTACAACAAAAACAACTTTTAGCGGCGATAAATAGACACATTAATAAAGAATGCTAAAGTTTTACCGACATTAGTTAAGTGTCATTAGATTCAATGTCGCTAAAGGCTTTAGGGACATATACAAAGAGTGTTAATTGCCGCTGAAAATACATATTTAGCGGCAATTGAGCTATTGTCGCTAAATATTATTTTTGATGTAGTGATTTTTTTTTCTTATTTGATGATAGCCAAATTAAAATTTCAATTTGAGGTTTGAAGCTTAACATCGATAATCCATCACTTTATTTTTTTTACTCTTCTTCCTTTTTTTTTGTGTGAAATTGTTATTTTTTGTCTTAAATAATTAATCTATTGTGTAGAAAATAAATTTTCTTGTTAGTGTATAAATTTTATAAAATAAATTTAAGGGCCTCTTAATATGATTTTGCCTTAGGCCACGAGATCTGTTGAGCCGTCCCTGGATATTACAACAATGAAAATGAAAGTGGACAACAAAAGAAATATTAAGATGATGAAGGAGATCAAGAAGAAGAAAAAAAAGATAAAAAAGGAACATAAAATGACCGAAATGATAAAAGAAATACAGCTAAAGTAGATCATCATTTTGCATTTTGGATCATATCAAGATTATACATGGATAGTTTCATTTCATCACTATAATGTGATGATTTGTATTTGTCAGACCATCAAACTACATTCTTTCTTTAAATGTCCAGGTAAATATATCAATGTTATGTTGAAAATTCATAAAGTAAATCATAAATATAAGTGATAATTTGTATCAAATAATATATAATTAGCATACATTTTCTTTTCTTTATAATATGCAAAGAAAAAAGATTTATTACCCACAAAAAATTTATGTGGGCAATTTAGGTTTTCTTATGTGGTTTTTTTTTTTACGTTGTTTGTTAGTTTGTAGTAAATGTGTAAGAATTGTTTCTGAGTTCTAAAAATTACATTAAGTTATGGAGAAACATATTATTTTGGAAAATTTTAAAAGATCTAAAGAAAGAGGAATATTTACGAAAAATTACATATTTTTTAAAACAAATTAAAAATAAATATATTTCTTTTTAACTTTTAAAACATTAAAAAATTTAAATTCGTTATTTTAAATAATAATCAAGAAATAAACAATTCCATGTAATTATAATCATATTTTCATCAAATATAGCTAGGATATAAGAAAGAAAATTAACTTAAATTAAAATAAAAGCTAAGTAAAGACTTTCACTAGCTATCCTTGAATTATGGATCCCATTAACGTGAAAATTGGGTGTTTTATATTCTCAAAAAATACGTTATAAATTTGTGTTTAATTTTTAAAAAATTATGTTTTAAATTTGTGTTTCAAATTTAGATAGGAGATAAGTTTGAATATAAATTTAAATGAAAAAAAAAATGATAAGTAAAGACTTTCACCAACTACCCACAAATTAGGGAATCCTAATGTGAAAATTGATAGTTTTAAATTTATTTTATATTCAAAAAATATTAGCAATTTAATTCTGTCTTTTTTTTTTTTTTTTTTTTTTGTAAAAGAGAGTTGTTCCAAGTAGTTACAACCATACTTTCATCAAATTTGTCTTTCAATTAAAATAAAATACGAAATAAAGACTTTCACCAACTAGCCATGAATTATGGTATCCTATTAACTGTGAAAGTTGAGCATTTTAATTTCTTTTTTAAAATAAAATACTTTAAACAATTTCAAGTTATAATAACCATATCTTCATCAAATTTGTCTAGGAGATAATTGCACACACAATTTGAAAGAATATCAACTCAAAATAAAGATATTAATTCAACAAATAATTGTTGTCAAAATTCCAATTCAACAAGTACAAATATTTGAAGTATTTGATATTTGATCAAAGATAAGATGATCATAAAATTAATAGTATCCTTAGAAAAAATTCAACCTGATATATTATAAAACTAAAAGCGTAGTTGATATAGTTATGGATATAATATTTTAATACGATAAAATAAATTGTGTACTAATAATATTAATTCAATTTTCTCAAATAAATAAATTAATTTTGTATTATTATTATAACAAATTAAATATATATTATTAAGTGCAAAACATATTTTATTAATTATTTTTAATTATAAAATTATTACATTTTAAATCATCCGTGCAACACACGAGCACGTATACTAGTTTTTATAATAATACAAATATATTAATACCGCTTTTAATGAACTTTTAAATTAACATGTTTGCATCTTTTAGTACACAAATGGTATTGTCAACTTACAAAATTTTAGGCCTCAAGAAACATTACACTATTGGCCGAGTTTGTAATAACTTACAAAATTTTAGATTATAATTTTAAAATAAAAATGAAAATTGTAAACACTATAAAATACTATGTATCAAATTTTTACTTTTATTATGGATAGATAAAGATTAAATAATATCGGTCGTTTGGTTGGGATCAAGTTATCCTGGGGTTAACTATCCTGGGATAACTTATCCCACCATGTATATGGGATAACTTATCCTATCACTATGATATAAAGGGTGGGATCCCAAACATGGCAACCAAACAAGATACAAAAAATTTATTCCATCACTATTTACTTATCCCATCACTATTTATTTTTATCCTTTACACCAAACGATAGGGTTTTAATAGTCAAGCAAAAATTAGTGTTGGACTTAGAAAATGATTAAATCAGTGTGTGTGTGAATGAAATTTTTAAAATTAATTTACAATCTGAAAATATAAATGAAAATTGCAAACACTGAAAAAAATACTATAAAATACTATATATCAAATTTTTACTTTTACGTTAGGATAGATAAAGATTAAATAATAGATTTTGATGGACGGTTGTTTGGTTGGGATCAAGTTAATCCAGGATTTGTTATCCTGCGGTTAGCTATCCTGGGATAACTTATCCCATCACTATGATATAAATGGTGGGATCCCAAACATGACAACTAAACAAGATACAAAAAATTTATCCCATCACTATTTATTTTTATCCTTCACACCAAACGATAGGATTTTAATAGGAGATTAATAAGACTTTAGTTTAATTAAAATGCATTTCTGAAATTTCAATCACATTACAGTGGATGCTCTTTTTTTTTTTTTTTTGGGATATACTCAATAAATTCATGGCCAACAATGTTGCAGAGTGTTCTCTTATGTACCACTCCTATGATAAGGCCCAACACTATGTTTGATCACAAGTGATAAAAACGAACACGACATACATTAAGTAGCTAGCAAATCATGTGATGCATGTGCCAACCCAAAAGGTAAGTGTTTTTGTCGGTGTCAGCTAAAGCTAACTAGTAATCTAAAGTAAAAAATTAATTGGACACCTATTTAGTGGCTTCTTCTGTGTCATGCACTACGGGTGTATATGACCGAATTGGTTTGAATTTTTTAGATATGAAATTAAATTATTATTTGTATTGAATTTTTAAATTTATAAATCAAATCAAACTAATAAACTGATTGACTTCTTTAGTTAAAACCAAATCAATCCAATTCAGATTATTTTTTACCAGTACCAAATCAAGCCCAATCAAATCATTAGTCAGATTTTTTTTCAATTTGACTCGATCTGCAATTTTATTTGATTTTCAATTCGATTTTATATATTCCGATCATGCACCATGAGTGAAATGATATTACATAGTATTATTTTCTGGTCACCAAAAGAAAATATTAGGCAAATTTATTTCACTTGCAACTAAAATTCATCATATATTTATAATAAAATACAGATATATTAATACCGCTTTTAATGAACTTTTAAATTAACATGTTGGCACCTTTTAGTACACAAATGGTATAGTCAACTGTTGTCTTCTTTTAGAAAAAAACATTATTGGTACAGTACCGTACATTGATTCCATGCAGGGGCGGCTTTAGGCCGCAAGAAACATTACACTATCGGCCAGTTTGTAATAACTAACAAAATTTTAGATTCTAATCTGAAAATAAAAATGAAAATTACAAACACTGAAAAAAAATACTATATATCAAATTTTTACTTTTACGTTAGGATAGATAAAGATTTTATAATAGACCAACGGTCGTTTGGTTGGGATCAAGTTATCCCAGAATTAGTTATCCTGGGGTTAGCTATCCTAGGATAACTTATCCCACCATGTATATGGGATAACTTATCCCATCAATATGATATAAATGGTGGGATCCCAAACATGGCAATCAAACAAGATACAAAAAATTTATCCATCACTATTTACTTATTCCATCACTATTTATTTTTATCCTTTACACCAAACGATAGGGTTTTAATAGTCAAGCAAAAATTAGTGTTGGACTTGAAAAAATGGTTAAGTCATTGTGTGTGTGTGAACGAAATTTATGAACGAAATTTTTAAAATTAATTTACAATCTGAAAATAAAAATGAAAATCGCAAACACTGGAAAAATACTATAAAATACTATATATCAAATTTTTTCTTTTACGTTAGGATAGATAAAGATTAAATAATAGGTTTTGATGGACTTGGTCTTAGGATTTTAATAGTCAAGCAAAAATTAGTGTTGGACTTGAGGTTTTTTTAGTAAAATCAAAACCAAACCAAATATATCGATTTTCAAAATCAAAAATCAAACCTAACGAAACCACACCAATTGTCGGTCTTTTTAATTAGTTTGGTTTAGATTGCGGTTTGATTTGATTTTTTTAATTATAACCATGAACAATTCTATCTACAATTATCATTTCTAGCGAAGAAAGTTAAGTACATATCATTTTCAACGAAGTTAAAGGGCTTCACAAATATTTCGTAGAAAAAATATTAAAAAGGGATAAGGCACAAGTACCTACAATATGACAGAAATCTCAGAGACACACTACTAAATTAAGGTTCAATTACTCCTGAACTCATTTTTATTTTTTTTGTAATTTTGTACACCTTTTAGCTTACGTGACACACTCCATGACTCTACTTAGGTGAGGTGCATGGGAGGGAAAAAATGTGTATACAATTACAAAAAAAAAATTGAATTTAAGAGGATAATAAGACTTTAATTTAATTAAAATGTGTTTCTGAAATTTCGATCACATTACAGGGGAAGCTCTTCTATTTTTTGGGATATACTCGATAAATTCATGGCCAACAATGTTGCAGAGTGTTCACTTGTGTACCACTCCTATGATAAGTCCCAGCACTCTGTTTGATCACTCGTGATAAAAACGAACATGACATACATTAAGTAGCTAGCAAATCATGTGATGCATGTGCCAACCCAAAAGATAAATGTTTTTGTCAGTGTCGGCTCAAGTTAATTAGTGGTCTAAAGTAAAAAATGAATTGGACACCTATTTAGTGGCTTCTTGTATGTCATGCACTAGGGTTGTATATGACCGAATTGATTTGAATTTTTTAGATATGAAATCAAACTATTATTTGTGTTGAATTTTTAAATTTATAAATCAAATCAAACTAATAAACTTGGATTGACTTCTTTAGTTGAAATCAAATCAATCCAATTCAGGTTTTTTTTCCAGTATCAAATCAAACCCAATCAAATCATTAGTCAGATTTTTTTCCGATTTAACTCGATCTGCAATTTTATTTGATTTTCGATTCGATTTTATATATTTTGATCATGCACCATGAGTGAAATGGTATTTACATAGTATTATTTTCTGGTCACCAAAAGAAAATATTAGGCAAATTTATTTCACTTGCAACTAAAATTCATCATATTTTTATAATAATACAGATATATGAAAATTTACAGTTGTTCGATAGACTTAAGATTTATCTCATCATCGGTATCATGTTTTGGCGATGTGTAATTGAGTGTGAGGACCATTGGGTCTAGTTTTGTCATTCTTAAGGTTTGTCTATAATAGCTACTAATCTAGCATTTCGATAGTGTTGTTAGAGGTTCTGTATGCTTGGGTGCATCACTCGATGGTGGGTAGTTGATCATTTCCATCTTTGGATCAGATGAGTTCGATTCTCCTTGATGATTACTTGATGTCTAAAGATCATATTTTTATAGCTTAAGCTCGAGGAAATATTATGTTGTGAGGATGTAATCTTGATAAGATCTATGATGACTTGTGCATTATGAGTGTGTGGTGGCTGGTTCAGGTTCACTCCTAATTGTAGTCAATATTGATTAAGGATTTTATCATGGTTATGTTAGATAATATTTGTCCTGACGTACGGTTGTGCCAAGGTCTAGTTGGAGAATCGGTCAGTTGAAGAGTCCACTTGGGAATAGTTTTGTTGTTAGTAGAGTTTACATACAATAACATTTATCATTAGAGTATTGAGATGGCCCCATTTGAGGCATTGTATGGGAGGAGGTGTAGAGATCTCCAATTGGTTGGATTGATATTTTTGATATGAGACCTTGGGTACTAATATTTTGAAGGAATTTTTCCAGCATTCTAATTGTATATTATTGGTTAATTATCGTTAGTGGTTCTGTATGATGAATAGTGGAAAAAGATTAAAGAATTGAAAGGTGCAAAGTTGAGGAACGTAATGATTGGGGGTAAGATAAAACAAATAATGTTTGAAAGGTTAGGTTGCTATAATAATTAGGAAAGGTAATATATATATATATATGGGTGTAATTGGATAATGAATTAGAAGGACGATATGACAACTTGTGTATATGAAACTGGTGGAGATAAATTGTTGTGGGTTTGTCTGGGTAATGACAGTAACATAATTGAGGAATAATTATGGCATAGTATTGGTGAACGTTAATGATTATAATATGTGGTGTAGGAAATTGTTATTTGAGAAGAATGGATACTACAGTGATTAGATAATATTGGTTTGTTAGTGTTGATGTATTAAAAATTATATGGAAAACGTGGTTAGTCATTCATGTGAGTTGTTGGCATTATTGTACGACTTCTTAATGACCAATTAATGAATGATTGACAATTGAGTAATGATTGAAGTTGACAACATACTCCAGTGAAGTATAGTTTATACAATTGAATAGGTCAGGTTATTACTTAGTTGTATATTTTTTGTTAATTTCAATTCCGTCATTATTAATACAGGTGAAGTTACAGAAACTTTTTAATTTTATTTTTGTAAACATTTAAAAGAAGACAAAAAAAGTAAAAACAAAGAATGTAAAGAATAAACTTTGAAAATCTTTCTAGCTTTTATATTTTTCTACGTGTTTATTTTTCTAAAAATAAAAAAGTATGTCTGCATTTTATTTATGATTCACATGAGGTATATTTATATATATAAAAAAAAGAGTATGTTGTTCGTAGTAATTTATAAGCACTATTATTAAAGAATGTAGATGCTTCTAGAGCTGTGAGTAACTATTATTTCCATATTTTGAATGATATAGTTAGTATTTTTACATGAGAAATCGAGAAGAACAATAATTATATTCTTACTTTTCAAATAGTGAAAGTTCATTACAATATGCGTCTCAGTTCGAGAAATAAAATTGGATACTTTTAAATGTTTCCAAGTGTTCTATATTCCTCATTCATATTGAAATGTCTTAATAAAATACATAAATTTTCAAAAGGTTAAAATATCAACAAATCAAGAAAAAGATAGAAGAAGAGATCAACATAAATAATATAATAAGAAAAGAAAAAAAATTACAAATACACCTTCCGGACCTTAACTTTCTTGAAAAAAAATTAGCATTCGGACCTTAATTTTCTTGGAAAATTTTTAGCACAACATTCCCCTTCATTCTTGTCACACGAAAATTCAAGGTCCTACAACTCAAAGTTATAATAACAACAAATCAAGAAAAACAAAGAGCATAAATAATATAATAACAAAAGAAAAAAATTTAGCACAACATTCCTCTGCATTCTTGTCACACGAAAATCCAAGCTCCTACAACTCAAAAAAAAAAAATCAAGAATAATTAAAAAGAATAAACATGTAAATGAGGTTCTGACAGAAATGAGAAAATATATTTATATATGAGAATTTTATGAAAATATAAAGATGAAGGGAAGGTAAAACGATTATGTAACTGATCATGAAATTATAAGGCTTAGTTGGTAAAAAACTTTTAATAGAAAATAAATGTGATTTAAATTTGTCATAATTTAAGATTTAAAATTGAAGAAGTGTTTTAACTTTTTTATAAATAAAAGAAATACAACAGAAGAAAAGGGAAGGGTCGTACGTAGGAATTACTAGTATTAATGAAGATATTAAAAAAGAAAATGTCTTTAATGTTCTGCAATTTTAATGGAAATAAATTAAATGAGATTAATTGATATGAAAAAAAATGGAAGAAAGAACACATTAATGTTAATAAGGAGAAGAGATAAAAAAAAATATTTTATTTTTAAAAAACAATAGAAATAGAAGGTATAAAAAGAACACATTTATGTTAATAAGGAGAAGAGATAAATAAAATATTTTTATTTTTAAACAATAAATAGAAATAGAAGGTATAATAATAATAAAAAAAATTAAAAAAAGAATTATAATAATAAAAACTTTTTAAAAAAAAAGGTAGAAAAAGGACATAAGGAAAAGAAATATGTTAAAAATAGATTTAAATAGAAGGTATAGAAAGAACACATTTATGTTAATAAGGAGAAGTGATAAATAAAATATTTTTATTTTAAAAAAATAAATAGAAATAGAAGGTATAGTAATAATAATTAAAATTAAAAAAAATTATAATAATAAAAACTTTAAAAAACAGGTAGAAAAAGGAAATAAGGAAAAGAAATATTTAAAAACTAGATTTTTACGTTGAGGCAAAATGGTAGCCTTTTGAAATTTCTTAATTTTAGGGAGGTGTAAATGCTCATTAAGTAACTAATTAATATATATATATATATATACACACATAATATAATTGTGTATAAATAGAAAAAAAGCCCCTAAATTCTTAAAAAAATAGATAAATATTTTTCTGATCATCGAGGCATGTCACATCAACGGGCTGAAGATCCTCCTTTATATATATATATATTGATGTTATGTTATGTTGTATTATACCGCGTACACAAAATGGTCCTCTTCCTCCTCTTTATTGCAACCTTGCTTGCTATGATCATCATCAATATTTTGTTCAAATATTTCTTTGCCAACCCTAAAGAAAAAAACACTCTTGTTCCTCCTGGTACTTTTGGTTTGCCTATTATTGGAGAAACCATTCAATTTCTTGTATCGCTTTACTATGGATTGGTACATGAGTTTGTTCAATAAAGAACAAAAAAATACAACTCTAATGTATTCAAAACCTCAATACTTGGCCAAAAAGTGGTTGTTTTTTCAGGTCCAAATGCTAACAAATTCATATTCACTAGAGGCAATAAACTTCTTATTGGTTGGAGACCTAATTCTGTTCAAAAACTTTTCCCTTCTACACCATTTGTTCCTATAGAACATGACACCAAAAGAGCACAAAATGTTATGAGCTATTTTTTAAACTCACAAAATGTTGAAACACTTATTAGTACTATGGACTATATGTCACACACACATTTGGAAAATCATTGGAAAGGGAATAATGAAGTAATAGTGTATGATCTAGTGAAGTTATTCACTTTCATACTTTCTATTAGAGTGTTTATGGGCATCGAAAACTCGGATAAAATATTGAATCTTTATGAAAAATTCAATATTTTTTCGCGAGGTCTTTTGGTGTTGGACATAAATTTTCCAGGTACAACATTTTATAAGGCAATGAAAGTAGGAAAAGAATTAAGGAAGGAAATGAAGGCTATTATTGAAGAAAGAAGAAAAGAATTACTAGAGAATCCAAATTTGTCTAAGGCTGATGTGTTAACACAAGTGATTAATGAAAAAGATGAAAATGGCAAGTGCATGAGTGAGGTAGAAATGATTGATAAATTGTTTGGATTTATCATTGGTAGTTACCATACTACTGGTACAGCTATTACTTTGATCACGAAGTATCTTGAAGAGAAGCATGAGTTCTTCAATGACATAGTCCAAGGTATTTCTTATCAATTATTTATTATCTATGATTTGCCTATCGAACATTTGATTTATGATAGTTTGGGGTCGTGTGGTTGTTGATTAGAGTTATGGAGATATTAGTAATGCAAGGATTAATCATGCATATGGCTTATTCATGTATTATACTAATTCATGTATTAGTTCTTTTGTCTTATATTAAAAATAATATATAAATTAACTTATAATCACTACAACAAAAGAGACATTTAATGGAATAGAATTTCCTTTTAATATTGCCGCACAAATATTTAGCGGCAATCGAGTTAATGTCATTGCATCCTAAGTTGCTAAAGCCTTTAGTGACATTTATATAGAGTGTTGATTAAAAATACTCATATTTATTAGTGCACTAAATATAATATAGCGACAATTATAAAATTACTGCAAAATCATTTATTTATTGTAGTGAATCTATTATTTTATTTTTGTGAGATTGTGAAATAATAACCATACATCATATTTGATGTGCTGAATTTTATACAAAGCAATCAAATATGAAATTAGAAAGAATAAACCAAACATGGTATTAGTTGTGCTAGTTTTAGTGTATAAATAACTCATTTTCTATCAAACAACCAAATATAAGACGAAGTTTCATAGAGAGATTACATGAAGATGTTTGTCGACTAGAGGTGTATCTATTATTAAGAATATGTAGGATGAAACAAGAATGGAGTGACAACAATGAGAATGAAAGACAAATCTGAAGGTATAAAAATTTCAACGTGAGAAGGACTAAAATATAGTAGATGTATGTAGTGCAACTTCAGTGATGCATCATATGAGAATTGTTAGACAAGTCATCTCTACGAAAAAAAACTTTAAGTACCTTGGGTCAATAATCCAAGGAAATAGAAAGATTGACGATGATGTCACACATCATATTGAAGGGGCGAATGAAATGGCCGGAGGCTTGCATCTAGTGTCCTATGTAATAAAAATATATAATCAAGACTTTAAAAGTAATTCGTGTTGCGTGTTAGATCAATTACTATGTTGTATGCGACATAGTCTTAGTCAATAAAGAACCCACAAGTTCATATGACGAAAGTAGCGGAAATAAAGATGCTTAAATGGATGTGTGCGTATGAGAGACAAGATTATAAATGAAGATATACATGACAATGTGGAAGAAGCCTTTGTGATCGAAAAAATGTGGAAAGCCAGATTGAGATGGTTCGATAATGTAAAGAGGAGGAACACATATAGCCTAGTGTGATTAATATGCAAGTGGTTGACAATGGTATGTATAAAGGAAGGTAGAGGTAAATCGAAAAAAGAATTGAGACGAGATGATTAGACAAGACATGACTCATCTCTGACTACACGAAGGCGATAGATTTAACAAAAAGGGGAAATGAATTCTATCCTTAATAGGAAATTAGAAACGCAAAATAAAAATAGAAATAAAAATATATGAAATTAAATAATTAGATGGACATTGGCCATGATATCTAATTTATTTAAAATAATTAGTTTATAACATGAGGATATAAGCATCATAGATTATTAATCACTTAGAAATAATAGTAAAATATTAAGATTTATACTTGGAGAATAAGGAGAAGATTTCAACTTGCAATACTTATCATAGAGATTTACTTAAAGTTTAAAATACTATAACATGTTAACTATATGTTTTTTAGGTTTATCAATAGACAATAAGTAACATGATTGTGTAAATATTTTTTACAATATAATCTATAACATTAATTATTTCTAAATAATAAATTAGAGGTTACAGAATCGTACATGAGATTTTCACCTCATACGACTTCTCGTTCAATTCTTTTGAATTCATTGGATCCTTTTCCGCATTCGAGAATCTTAGTCATATATGATTTTGAACATAATATACTAAAGTTTGAATTTTGCAGATATATTTAAGTGTTGGAGCTACACAAAAGAATGGTGAATACTTCCCAAATCCTACAAAGTTTGATCCTTGTAGATTTGAAGGGAATGGATTAGTTCCTTACACATCAATTCCATTTGGAGGAGGACAAAAAATGTGTCCTGGAAAAGAGTTTGCAAGAATAATGATTCTTGTTTTCCTTCATCATGTACTCAAAAAATTTAGGTGGAAAGCTAAGGTTCCTTCAGAAAAAATATTATGCCCTTTTTTCGTAGTACCTGTCCCAACAAATGGATATCCTGTTACCCTTTATAATGTGTAAGCTTCTTTATTTTCAAGATATATATGTGTGTGTGAGAGAGGATGTAATTATATAATTTATATATGTATGTGTGTGTGAGAGAGAGAGAGGGATGCAATATAAATAATTAATGTCCTTGTAGTAGATGATTCCTCTTTATCAATGAAATAAAGGTTGTCTTCTACGTTGATTTACAATAGAATAATAGAGAAAATGGCCGAAAAACCCCCTCAATCTATATCCGGATTTTTAACTACACACTTTAACTTTATGGGAGTCCTATCACCCCTGAAGTGCTTATTCAAAATTGATTGTTATTTATATTCCTAGGAATATCATCTATATATGGTCATAACCTCAAATGACTTTAGTCATAACGTGCATATAGAAGAACAATCATATTAAGATGGTTATATTTATCTTTTAAATCATCCCACAACAAACAAGAAAATCTCTAATAATGAGATGTTTCACTTAAAGCCCTCATTAAGATAATGACGAAAAATTATCATTGTCTTGATATAGTCTTGATTTGATACCTAATTTTTATTTTTGATAGTACCTGTCATATCAATTGCATCAAGGTGAACTTGGATATCGAATATCCAAAATAGGTAGTTTTTACCGATATATTCAGGATAAAAAAATTCAAGTTAAAATAAATTGTCATTATCTAAGAAAAAAATTCATACCTTTGATACTTTCAAAGTATATTTCTCAAAATGAAAAAAAAAAACTTATATTAATAATATGTTATAGAATAAAAATAGGAGCAAGTGTATTATCATAGTACTTTTTTTTTTCACTTTCTTTATATCAGCCTTTTCAATCAAAAAAAGGCAATATATAAACCTTCAAACTTGGGCAAATATTTTTTTTTGCTATAGTAGTGATAATAATACTTAGTCATCAATCAAGCATACTACAATGCAATTCACATGGCCATTCACCTAATTTTACAACAAATATCTTGTTTTTTCTTTCTAAAGCTTTTTTGTTTGTGCTTCTACAAGTATTGACAAACTATAAATAGAAGTAGTTGGGATTGTGGGTCTAGTAAATTTTCAGTCATATGTCAATTTCTTTATAATGTTGTATTTTTCTATTTGGACTATCTTTCTTACTTCAATTATAAACTATACATGAACATTTTATTTAGTATATTACTCCCTTCGATCCATTTTATTGTCGTGCTTTTTAAAAATAACTGATTCAAAATAATTATTATTTTTGGAGCCTAGGGACCCTTGTTTAATACATTACTCCTTCGAACTATTTTATTGTCGTGCTTCCTAAAATAAACAAATTTTAAAATAATTATTATTTTAAAAAATTAAATATAATTAATTAATTATGTTTGTGTTTTTATGAGTTTAGAGATCCTTGTGTGATGGCGCACTACCATTGCACAAGGCAAATCTAAGATTATTTTCAATAGTGGCATAGCTAGAAATTTAACGAAGGGTGTCCAAAAATCCTATAGGTAATAAAATTAATTTAATGAATAAGTGCACTTAAACTTTGTAAATCAAACTTCGTAACATTAATGATACCAAAAAATTCAAAATCAAACTAAATAATTACTTTTATATTTTATTTAAATTTTTAATGAAAAGAAAAAAAAGTGGTTTCAATTGGCTACTGAGCTTTTTGTCCCTTAAATTTTTAAGTTATTTTTTTGAATTATTTAAGAAAATAATATATTTATTAGCTATAATTAAGAAATTAATTAGGAGCTCTTTTGAAAATGTTAAAAAAAAGTACAATTAAGAAATTAATTAGGAGTACTTTTGAAAATGTTAAAAAAAAAAAAGTGAAGCCAAAGGGAATCAAACCCACTCTCAACATGTAGCATTGACCTTAGGTTATTGATTGAAACCATTAGGCTAAGAAAATTTATTGTTTCAAGGGTGTTCAGAAGATGTTATTTAATCATTTAAAATATTATTTTACTTATATACAATGTAATTTTTCGACGAAGGGTGTCCAGTTGGATAATGGACACCCTCAACCTAGTGTAGCTACGCCCTTGATTTTCAATACTAATGAGACAGATAGTTAGTTTACAGAACATTTTGAAATTTGTATATACAAAAAAAATTTCTGATGAAGAATGTCCAATTGGACACCCTGCACGTGGCTCCAACCCCTGCACATAATGATACATTATTCTCCAATTACTGAGCTAATAATTATTCGAAGATGCAATAATTTTTTTGGAAAAATTTTTTTGGCCAGAAAATTTGGTCAGAATGATATTTTATCTATGTTATTTTACCTTTTTAAACATTTTTACCCTTTTAACTTGAATACTTTTTAACAAAAAAATGGAAAAAACATCAGTTTATTTTAAAATTAAAAAAATATTATAGTTTTTTTAATTTTCTGGCCAAATTCTTGCCAAATTTTCTGGCCATTTAGCACTTCCCAATTTATTTTTTTACATAATCTTACAATTTAGTCATCGATATTTGCTAAACGGACATAAATTCTATAACAAGATCTTTGCCTTAACTAACTCCATATTAAATGTGAAATGAAAATCACATGATTATAATCATGAAATCTTTAGATAACTCTGTTCGAAAATAACATAAAATTAAGAAAATGTTCAAATATCTGTTTAAAAGAACTTTTGCATGTATAAATACTAGATTGGTCAGCACGGGCCCAACATTTGATGCTCATGACCCTTTAAAAAGATAATTTTATATAAATTTCATAATGTTAAGACTTAATTACATCATATCCATACTTTTTTCCAAATTACAAAAATTCTTTAAATTTGGTGGAATTCGGATACATCCCAAAATGTCCCGATATATCGCATCTCAGTTTCGAATACATCGTTTGATGTCACAATACATCACATCTCAATTTTGGAAATATCACTCAACGTCCTGATACATCACGTATGTTCCGATACAATACGTAAAATGTTGTATCCAGCCAATACATCGCGTAAAGTGATGTATAGAACTAAAGCCAAACACTATAATGCTTTCAAAAATATAATTGGCATGTATCTTTTTTCCATAGTCAAAAGAGGATCTTTAATGACTTCTCTTAAGCTTCTTCCTGAAACATTAGAGGAGAGGGCCAATAGGAAGTTAAAAGCAATGCTTCTTTCTTCGAAAACCTGATGCGATAGAAATGAAAGAAAAAAGCAAACCAAATTAAGTTGAATTTTAGGGAAATTATTGTCATTGATATGATAATAGGATTCATCTTTGTTGTCTTGAATCATTCTGTTGACAACTATATCAATTGTGATTTGTGAAGCTGCAGACAATAAAACCTGTAATATTAGTGTTAAAAAATATTGAAATAAGCTTTATAGACAACCCTTCTTGTCAAGGATGAGTAAGACACCATTGCAAGATCACACAAACAAATGTAAGATAATGATTTTCATTTTAAACATTTAATGAGATTCAAAGCTTTCTAATTCTTATTATTTTGTTAATTAGAAGGGCTTGCAATTTAAATTTTATAGCTATGGCTCTTCTTCAGATTTATTCATAAGAAATATACTATCGAAATGACATTAATAATCCAGAGACTTTTATTATTTACTTATTATAGAAAAAGAAGGTGAACATGTTATTACTGTAACTCGTAAGATATATAACTTGTAAAATGAAAAGAAGGAATTTACAGGATTCCAGCAACTAAAAACACAAAAATTAAAGATGAAGCAAAAACTAATAACCAATGACGACAATGCCTTTTCCTCCTCAAGCTTCTCGATCTCCAAAAAGGGTCGAGATTCCAATGCCAATATCAACTCATGTAACTTGAAACAAAAATAAAAAATACTCAGCTTTGTTTCGTTTACAGCTATAGTCGAACTCAATGTTATCAGTGGTCAAACTCAAAGTCCACAGATGCATACATGCATGTTCCTTGCTAAGCTTTTTATCCTTCTAAATAGTAAGAGATTGGCAAGAAGTGAGTGTAAGGACATGATCGATCTTCATGTACACTTGACTAATCTTTCAACTTAAGCACTTTTTTCTAGCTCAAGATGACCTTTGTATCATATACCGATCCAAAAATTCAATTACATGTGAATGTAAATCAAGTGCAAAGCATGGAAAAAACCTCTCAAGTGAAAAAACTTTAAAATAAAACCACAGCAAAAAGAGGCAACATATTATTCTTCTATAGCTAGCTTTAAAAATCAATCTAGGAGAAGAAAAAGAAAAACCATAGCAACTTAATCACCGACTCCAAAATTAATTAGGAATGTGCAACCCACAAATCTTCACCAAGGCATCAATCTGCAGGATATTAAACCTTCAATTTATTCTCATTAAAAGTGTGTTGAGGAATAATACACTCCAAGTCCTATATATAAAATCTTTCTGAAGTCAACTAATCATTGAGAAATCATATAGCTTGAAGGTAATGCTCCCTCTCATACCTTGTTACTTCTAGTACACTAATTTTTTGCCCTTCATTTTGTATATGCACACAAATAACATGTTTATCAAATATAAACTTTTCTTCGTAAAAGTAACATAAGTGAACCTTGGAGGAAATTAAAATTTATGACCATCTGTTATGGGTATGTCTGCAAAAGAAAGGTAAGAAACTTGAAACAAATATGATACTTGAAAGAGTGAAGAACAAAAGAGGACATGCTCTGAAACTAAGGAGTAGAACTTAAAATCAGAAGAAATTAAAGGGATTATTATATATCTATCTGTCTCTAGAGGTAAAATATATGTGGTTCATTAATACCAATGGCAATATACGTACATGTGTTCTTCAGTAAAGACATAAGGACACAAAGAGAACCGTATAAAAATGATGTAAAATTGAAAAATATTATCTATGCAGTACAATTAGTGGAGTATGTGTTCGTCCTTCAAAAGGCTCACTTCTAATACAGAGTATACTAACCAAAAGTTAAATGCTTTGCTAAATCACAGGAAAAACTGAAATAATATTTTTTGACAAAAATGAAGGGATTAGTTTATGAAATTTACTGTCTCTACAAGTCAAACCTATCAAACCAAAATTCAACTGAAATTTATCAAATTTATATACTAAGAAACACACACTAAGAAGAATCATTGCAGCGATTATCATTTGAAATCATGAATTACCAACATCATTCTCAACATAGCCGCAAAAGTTATGACAATACTAATATAAACCTTAGCTACAAACTTATAACTTAAAATTCAATGCTTTGACAAAATCACAATAGAACTGACAATTATAGAATATAAAAAAAGAAAAAAAAACATCTCTTGAAATTATGCGACACAAACAGAAATAACAAAGAAAGAGGAATCAACTTATAAAGTTCAATTAAATCCTTATAGAGATAAATCGCAGGAATAATGACTAATTTTCTTGAAGTACTTTTAAATAGGAAAAGACAATGTTTTTACAATGAATTTACGCAGTTGAACTTTTGGGGGAAAAGTTGCATGTGTTCTGGTTGGAATTTCTTCCAATTCTAGGCAACCTTCATCAACTTCGTCATCATTTCGCTGACCTAGCTTATCACTTTCTTCCCCTGAAACATTAAAAAGCTTCTATCATGAAACATTTTCGAAGAATTGAAAAAACTATCGGAGGATATAAAAAGACATTATGTAACAATGATTAAGAATTAAATACCTGAGAAGTATAGAAATTGGAACTTCAATCCAACAACTTCATTACTATGATGGAGAGAAAGAATAACAAAGTGAAAATTGAAAAGGTGAGTAGAGATGGAGAGTTCAATGTTGGCCAGAAGAAAACCCTGTCAAATAAACTTTCAATATCACGGGAACTATAAATTTTAACAAAGACACGCGGAGACTTAAAAGAAATTACACGTCAGGTTATAATTAATACTTATGTACTATCAAAGCTAGTACAATACTTGTTTAATAAAGTGGGCCCCTAACATAGTACAACTTGAATTACATTTGAAACAACTTTTTGGAGTTGTGTTCGTCCTTTACAACTCCCTCTTATAAATAAGGGTAATAAATTGACTGACTACATGATTATGCAATCTATTTTTCTTTCTTATTTTTGTATATAAATAAAAAATACATATATAAAAATAAATAAATTATGCCTTCTATAAAAAAATAAATTTGTTGAAAATGAAGAAATAACTTTCTAGTGGAAGTCAGAAAAATTAAGTTCTATAACTAATATTTTAAATTTATTGTTTTCTTCTCACCCTTTAATAAGTTTCATTCTTACCTCCCAGTTATTTATATTTATTATATAATTTTTTAAAATAATATTCTTTTATTTATTACTAAACACAAAAAAATAAATAAAACAACTCATTCATTTTATCTTCTTCTTTTTTACTCACTCTTTTTCTATAAACTAGTCTTGGAAACGTGCGTTGCACGTTTGACTCCTACTATTGTATAAAATTTATATAAGCCTAACTTTTATAGATCATAAAATATGATCGTAGTTACTAATTAAGTTGCGAACATTCCAACTCGATCGTCACAAGATTGATTTCAGCCTCCTTGAAGATTCCACAATGCCTTCTCTAATTGCAAGCTCTGTTAGAAGTACTAAGAATTTGTACACATTACATTTTGTTTCTGTAAGCAACAAAAGAATATATGAGTAAATAAGTGATTAGTATTATAAAATGAAAGCTAAAACTAATAATACTAAAAGATAAAATCAATATAGAGACAATTAGAGATGAATGCTTTTTTTTTTGTTTCTTCCAAGTGGGCCAAAGTCTCTTCATAATGCATACAATGCCACCATTTATAGGATATGATCAAGTAAAATCAAAGAATGTTTTAAACATGACATTAATTTCTTGAGAATGTGGAAAAGATTATACAAGTGTGGAAGATTAATGAGGAGATAGTGGAGGTGTAGTATTAATACACATAATGAATAAAAATTAGACCTAGAAATTATTGACTTGCACTTTTAAATAATATATTTAAAACAACTCTGTAGTATTTTATTTTATAATATTTTGCATCTGATAGACAAATGAAAAGTTTTTCTAAGAGCTTCTACTAATATTATAATTAATTATTTTTACAACACTTCATTTTTTGTATTTTATTATATCAAAATAAGTGAATTGTAAGTATGATCAGATTTCTGTAATTGAAGGAGATGTAATGGGATGATAAATTGTTAAATATGTATTTAGTGAAGCTTTATTAGGAAGGCAAACATGCAAATATTAATCTGTAAATTGAAATCTATATTGAGTTTTGAAGTGCATATCAATGACAAATAGTTAAAGTGATTTACCATTATCACAGTGATTCATGTTACTATTTATTCTTAAATATTTTTTCCTTTTAAATATTTTACAGAGTGTAGCCATTACTTAGTATTTAATAAGACTACTTGAATAAATCAAATACACTCTGAAATATTCTCCTAATGCGTTATTTAGCCATTATTCCATTTAAAGTAAATGATGCATCATCAACCTGAAAACGTACTAATCTACAAATGAAACTGTTGAGATATTGCTAGAAATTAAAATAAAATATCAATCATATTTAAATTATTTTTCTTATATACAAGAAATAACTATAAGAATTAGAGTGCTTTGATGGGTTCGAATGTATTTGACCATTCCTTGTCCACCTTTCACATATTAATTAATGAAAATATATGAATCAAGTGCATTCTCTATTTCATATACAAATATTTTACTACGTACTTCTTGTACTTTTTTTTTTTGCATTCTTACTTCAAGCTCTCTACATGATCAACACATTAATCAACACAATCTAGCTAGAATAAATTGCATGGTAAAAAGTTATGAAAATATAGAGAAACTGATAACTAACTTACCATCTCCCTCATCATTCTTGCAGGCCATGAAGAGTAGAAATTAATCGTAAATCTGTGGAAGGAAGAAAATAAAATAGATTATTAGAGTGTGTCGATAGGAAAAAGAAGAGAAAACACCTAAACTCAAACAAAAATCAACAATGATTAGTAATATTGACAACTAAAAAGTACAACAAAAATATAATCTGATTAACGATTAGTTGCAACAAATAAATTCTTACAAACGAATAGTCTATAGAGAAGGGATAGAAACTCGTCAAACAATGAGATAGCTTGCCTAAGAAAGGGAAGGGGTGAAAGAGTTGGAGAAACTTATAAAGAAAAAAAACTCTTGAACTGTGGAGCAAGGGATAAGATAAGAAATTAAAGATTTTATTGATTAATCTTTAATGAAATTCATTAAATAAGATAGAATATGATTAATCTTTTAATTAATAAAATGTTATATATATATATAACATTTAATTTTTTAAAACAAACTTTACTAATTTCCATGTCAGATTGAAAGAAGATGTGGAAACTAATTAAAAGTATAGGAATTTGAAAAGTATAACTTTAGAAGTTATAAAGACTTCACATAAATTACATATTAAGTTGTTTAAAAATTCAAGCAATATTATTAATTCCAAGAAATTTAATGATATATTTATATTAATGTTATATGACTAATTTAATCCTTAAAGGGTATAAAACTTTAATTTTTGATGGACATTTTAGTAATCTAACTTTGCACAAAAAAGCTTCCCACTTTTAATATAATATGATGATAAAGCTTTGATTTGTGCTTCTAGAAGTCTATAAACAGAAAGTAGTTGGGATTCTTTTTCTAATAAATTTTGAGTCATATATGAATTTGTTTCCTAACGTTCCATTTTCCTATTTGACCAGAAGTAGGCATTTGACCATGTTATGGTAAAATTTCAAAAAATTAATTTTTATTTTAAAATTAAAAAATTAAAATTGTGTTTGATCGTATTATAAATTAGAGTTGTTTTCATTTTCTTGCGAGTAATTTAGAGTAAAAATATTTAATTATTATTTCTCAAATTTTTTAAAATTTCAAAATTTTACGATCAGACGTGGTTTTTGAAGTAACAAAAATGTAAAGAATTTCATAGCTACAACTCCACCTTGAGACTCATGATCATCTTTTGTTTACTTCAATTATAAATTCTTCATGAACACTCTCTTTAATATATTGATAAAAACTACAATTGTCCACCGTATTACTATTAATTTAGAGCAAAGTCGTCTACCCTATTCCTCTAGCAATTAATTTTTGCGGGCTTGTGGATCTATTTTAATTTATTTTTGTTTTTCAATTCGATGTTGGCATTTATATTGGTGTCCGATTAAATTTGAATTCGCTTCGAGAAGTCTCACATTAGGGGTAAAGCACTCCCTAACAAATACAACTCCATATTAGAAAGACTCAAACCCGAAACCTCTGATTAAAAATGAAGAAATACTTACTACTCGAGACAACCCTAGTTGGTTTGTGGATCTATTACATTCAACAAAGATGTACTTTTTTTTTAATATAGTTTTGCTTAGTTTTTTCTTTTTTATAAATATTTGATATACTTTTTTGGGCTGAGGATTTATGGAGACATTTTTCTATCTTGTGAGGTAAAAGGAAGCACCCACCATTATTTATTTTAATTTTTTTCTTTTTCTTTTTCTATTATATTGTACCTAAAAAATTTGTGGTTATTAATTTTTTTTCTCTTACAAATTACAATATTTACAAGTTGGACAAAATAAGTGGGATACTCTATTTTACTGTTAAAACTCATTTTCGACTACAATATATGTTTACGCCATTTAGGTTAAGTTGATTAACAACAGCATATAATTAACTTTAATAATCTTAATTAATTAGCAACTCTACAAAATGTAGTGTAGTAAAAACTTACTTTAATCAATTAAATTACACTAATAACGTAATTTATTTATTTTTTAAAAAAAATTCTCATAATTATACTATAGAAAAAGAAAAGCTGTTCTCATAATTGAAAATTTGAAAAGAAACCGCATGTATTCATCCTGACAATTGTCTATACTATAGTAGACATTGGTGGGGCTATAAAGTGCCACAAATATTAAAAAAAGAGAACAAGGAAGAAAAAAGTGGTAAAGACAAGAAATAATAATGGTAAAAAATGTATATTTACCAAGAAAACTACAGAAAGAAACAAAACAAAAAACATTAAAAAAATACTTACTACACATTATCTAGATTTACTAGAAACAAATGTGGATTCAGGATAAAACACAATGAAGACACCACTAACTTTAGTATATGTATACGCCGATTATTCATAACAAAGTTGCAAATAATATTATCATCGAGGTTCGAACTCGAACTACTACTTACATCAAGAGCTAAAGACACCACTAACTTTAGTATACGTATACGTCAATTATTCATGACAAAAAGTTGCAAAGAATATTGTCATTGAAGTTCGAACTCGAACCACCACTTGCATCAAGAGCCAAATACACCACTAACTTTTGTATATGTATACGTCGATTATTCATGACAAAGTTGCAAAGAGTATTGTCACCGAGGTTCGAACTCAGACCACCTAGTTACATCAAGAGCCAAAGGGGGAACAACGATCAATTGCTCCAATCTAATAGATATGTTTGAGGTGATCTTTTAAAATATATGATAGTTCTTCAATGCATATATATAAAGTTTTTTTCAAGATTAACGGATGCACGTATACCTCTCGCTAGATTAGTACCATCAAGAAATAATTGATTATATTTAAATGTTAATATATTATGTTGAACGTTGAGATTTTTGTCCCATTCAGCATTTGAAATGTGAAATCAGAAGGAAAAAACAAAGTACAAAGGGGAAACAATTGTTGTGTCTCATTATTCTGTTTGAGAAATTGATAGATCTAAAGTTTCAAAAGGACGCTATATAATAGTACATGAATATTTTCAAATTCATCACTATAGTTTTATTCTTCTTTGATTAAATTTGGACTATAATCAAACACAAATTTATTCATATTCTTTCAATAATGCTTAAAAATAATGAAAACTCATTTAATATAATTATTAAAAAAAATATAGAACTATAAATCGCAACTCCTTAGAATGGTTAGTAACTTCATTTAGACACTCATATAATAAATTGTTTTTATTAAGTATTTCAACATATCATAAAGAATTTTTATCAGACATTTTCGCTTCAAAATTTAAAAAGCTTTTACATGTACATTATATAGATAAATTAATTTTTAAAAATATGTCATTTTCTATACAAAGTAGCCTCAATAAATAAAACATCAAACATGTTCTAATTCGGAATGATGTGTTTTATGTAGTCAATTTATTTACACTCGCAAAAGTTTTATTTTTTAAAATTAAATAAAAAATACTAATAGATCAGAACAAATATAAGTACTTTCTCCATTTCAATTTATTTATCTCATATATGTATTTTTTCAAAATAATTTTTTAATTCAATTATTTATTAACATGCTTAAAATTACTTAATACATTTAACTTATTGTTAATTAAAATTACAATTTTTTTTTTTTAAAATTCATGATAAAACCAAATAGGACAAATAAATTCAAACAAAAATAGTATACGATAATTCGAGCATCTAAATCAAATTTTGCTATAACATAGTTTGAAAACCATGAAAATATCCATTGAAATGACAGAGAAAAAATATAGAGAAATGGGGAAAATAAGATGGGGGTTTCCAAGAGAGAAAAGTCTCTGTAGAAAAGAGCTTTGACTCTCTCTTCCAATGGTGAATTTAGTTTTCACACCTTCATGAACAACTTTCTTCTCATATTCAAATTCTTCTCTTAATTCCACAACTACCCTCCAATTCTTATCTCCAACAACAACAACAAAAAAGGCAACATTTTGCTTTTCTGCAGGTTTTTTTTTTTTCTACATTTCATTGCTGTTTAATCTTGGTTTTTAATGTTGTTTCTGTATGTTGGTATCTTTTTTTCTTCTTGTTTTTTTGATTTTATATGTTGGGGTTTGAAAAAAGATTAGAAATTTATCAGAATCTTGAAATATGGGTTCATATTCTTGAAGATCTCTTAAAAATGCATGCTTTTTGTGTTTTTTTGTTTCAAGAAAGTTAGAATCTGAATGAATCTTTGAATATGACATTAGTGGTTTCATTGTTTAGCTGAAAGATTGATTTTTTATTGTTATGTTTTTTCAGTATTTGATATTTTGAAATTGTTATGGGAAATTGCTGTGGGACACCTGGTAATTCTTCTGAAAATAAGAAGAAGAACAAACCAAACCCTTTTGCTCTTGATTATGGTGCAACTCAAGCATCTGGAGGTGATGGAAACAAGCTTGTTGTGTTGAAAGATCCAACACGACACAATATTCAAGAAAAATATGATCTTGGTTGTGAGCTAGGAAGAGGAGAATTTGGGGTTACATATTTATGTACTGATGTTGATACAGGGGACAAATATGCTTGCAAATCGATATCGAAGAAGAAACTTAGGACTGCTGTAGATATCGATGATGTTAGGAGAGAAGTTGAGATCATGAAGCATTTGCCTAAACATCCTAATATTGTGACCTTGAAGGACACTTATGAGGATGATAATGCAGTGCATATTGTGATGGAACTTTGTGAGGGGGGTGAGTTGTTTGATAGGATTGTTGCTAGGGGACACTATACGGAGAGAGCAGCTGCGGTTATTATGAAGACTATAGTAGAAGTTGTTCAGGTACAATTTTACTAATTGATGCTTGTCTTTGCTTTTCATGTATAGTTGTAACTTGTTTGTTTATTTCATGTAATTTAGGGGTTGCTAATTTAGGATTATGTTAATGAAGTTTGAATTCGACAATGCCAACTGAAAGTGTCAATTTAGACTAGAAAAGAATGTTGAGATTGAAGTTTCCTGTTTGTAAGCAGAATGAATGTTCTTGTCGAAGAATCTCTTTTAAGAATATCTTCCCCACTTCTTCAGTAAATTTTCCTACTTTGTTATGCCGATTACTGTCTCTTAGAAGGAAAACGGAAGCTGACTGGTGTTTTGTTTAGGGACGGGAGCCACTCCTTTTCTGAGTTTGCCTGCACTCTCTTGGTAGATAGGACACTCCCTTTCTTAGCTCAGGATCTACTTTGCTGTTTGTAAATGAGTGCTTAACGTTTTTATTTGATTCATTTCACACGTTGAGATCCTATAGCATTTACTAGACTAGATTTTATCTTCCAATATCATTATACCTAGATGTCAAATATAGTAAAAAGCGATGTTGCTCGAACTCTTCGAAAATGTTGACAGGTGCGTGTCGGTTCCTCCAAAAATAGTGCATTTTTGGAGGATCCGACTCGGGTGTGGCAACAATTTTGGAGAGTCCAAGCAACTTAGGTAAAAAGTGTATTCATGCTCTAAATGTTGTTAGGTTTTTTATCTTTCTTATCTTGTCTTGTCAATTTTTCTTTCTTGGCAACTGTTTCATTGTCCTATATTTTTCTCATGCAAATACCTTTTAAATTATATACTTTCGTGCTAACCATTTAAATGAAACTTAAAGAAGCTAATAACACAGGATTTCAGTTTCACCATCCAAATGTTAACTATGAATCGCAACTTGTGATAGTTTTAGACAGATAGCTTATTTGTATAGATGCAATTAGAATAATAGAAATGTAAAATAACTGTCAGTAACCAGTAAGATGCTGGTCTTTATATTCTATTTCCAGAGTGGGAGATCTATTGTAGCTTACTTTCAGCATTAGTTGGTATAGCATGGGATTGTTGCTAACAGGGTTCAATTTTAAACTGTATTTGGTGACCATAATGACATGAGAGCTCAACTTACAGAATTACATATTAGAGAGATATATTCATTTTTTGGAAGAGGTTTAAGAAATTCATGTTTCTACATTTAGTTGTTTAGAGTTGTTATAAGAACGGGGTGGTAACTGACGCAAACATGATGGCTAATTATCCCAAATTTATACAATTTAATGTATGTGGTTGCTCATATATCTTTGGTCAATGTTCACTTTCCAGTTGCATCATGTTTCCTCAAGAAATGACTGCTCTTCTTTCAATTTTCAACTTACAGAGTTTCAATGACATTTCAGATGTGTCATATGCATGGAGTAATGCATCGTGATCTCAAACCTGAGAACTTTCTCTTTGGTAATAAGAAAGAAGCTGCTCCTCTGAAGGCTATTGACTTTGGATTATCAGTGTTCTTTAAACCTGGTAATGCAATTACTAATGGCACAGTGTGTTAGAACTTTTTTCATGCTAGAAAAGATTAATATTTGGAGTCATCTTTATTTTCTTTAACAGGGGAGCGGTTTAACGAGATAGTGGGAAGTCCTTATTACATGGCTCCAGAGGTCCTAAAACGCAATTATGGCCCGGAGGTTGACGTCTGGAGTGCTGGAGTTATCCTTTATATTCTTCTTTGTGGTGTTCCACCTTTCTGGGCAGGTCCGTTTCTTTTATTTCCCTTCTTTATGCAACAAGTAATATGCCTTGGTTCACCGCAAAGAACAAAGAAATTAACCTTGATGCATACTATGCATTTCTTAGAACTTGGTGATTAATTAATGAGTGTCAAAATAAAATGGAATTTGAAACATATTGATGCATTGTTAACATCGTAGATGACTAGGTGAGGGTGGCTGCGAGAGTGAATCCCACCTCTTCCTGGACTAATCTAAATCAAAGTTCCTTTTTTCCTTTTGGCCTGTGATAGTCAGTACTTTGTGCTTCCATTAATTTACTCACAGTTTTCTCAGTAATTGCCTAAAATTCTACTGAATATGTGCAGAGACTGAACAAGGAGTAGCCCAAGCAATTATTCGCTCTGTGGTTGATTTCAAGAGAGATCCATGGCCTAAGGTTTCTGATAATGCAAAGGATCTTGTAAAGAAGATGCTTGATCCAGATCCAACTCGACGGCTCACAGCTCAGCAGGTTCTTGGTAATGTTTGTTAACTGTTGAGATGCTATACTTTCATTTGCTTGTTGTTTATTCTCTCTCAGTTTCATAAGTTCAATTTAGTGACTTTTTTTGGGCTTTCGCGCATATACATGAATGCAGAGCATACCTGGTTACAAAATATAAAGAAAGCACCAAATGTCTCATTGGGTGAGACTGTGAAAGCAAGGCTTAAACAATTTTCAGTAATGAACAAGCTCAAGAAAAGAGCTCTAACGGTAAATTATTTCCTTTTCATTTGCAGTTCTATACATATCGTTAGCTTTCTGCACCTTCTCAGAAGGATATCTTCATATGCGTAATTCTTAAAGCCCAAAATAAGGACAAACGATTTTCTGCCTTCTCACAAAAGTTTCTGGGGTTATATTCTTTCTTCATTGCTTGCACAGATTATGGCCGAGTTTTTATCAGCGGAAGAAGTGGCTGGAATGAAGGAAGCATTTGATATGATGGATACAGGAAAGAAAGGCAAGATTAACCTTGGAGAACTTAAAAATGGTCTGCAAAAGCTGGGCCATCAGATCCCTGATGCTGATCTTCAGATTCTTATGGAAGCTGTAAGCATTCTCATGCACTTCATTTTGCTTGATTGGATTTTCTTTCAACTTTACGAGGACTAAATGTATATTTATAAGTCAAGCGGCTAATATTAATATAAGTGTTCCTTTTTTGATCTTCTGCTTCACTTTTACAGGCGGATGTTGATGGAGATGGAAGCTTAAATTACGGGGAGTTTGTCGCTGTATCTGTTCATCTTAGAAAGATAGCAAATGATGAGCACCTGCACAAAGCATTTTCAGTTTTCGACAGAAATCAGAGTGGTTACATAGAAATTGAGGAGCTGCGCAGTGCCTTAAGTGATGAGGATGGTGGCAACAGTGAGGAAGTCATCAATGCCATTATGCATGATGTTGACACTGACAAGGTCAGTATTTTTTGTGTGTCCATTCATGAATATCTACCGGATTTCATACTTAGTGCATAGATGTCTCTTACAAATGTCTCTTTAATTGCTTGTGGAACCATAAATACCCCCCTCATCTGGTTCCGGAGTTCCAACTACACGTAAACTTTGTTGAAGACATATTATCCCCTTGTACTTGTAAAATATGTATCTTCTATCATCCTGAGAGGTACATATGATATGCCAAATGTGAACATTAGGTTGTATGCATGTGCTGCTCATGTCATTTACCCCTTTTTCCTTTTTCACTTCTTTTCCGTCTCCCCAACATGTTAATGTCCTCTGGCTAAATCTGGAAAAAGACGGAGGGAGAGCTTCACATTGGAAAAATCCGGATTCAACCTAGTTTTAGTTTTCTGGCAACTTAAACAGCTCAATCAGTACAAAAAATCAAATGTTCCTATCAAACAACTCAAATTAGTAGAAAAGGAAAAGAAGGGTCATAGGTAAGGGAATAAGAAAAAGGAAGAGAAAGACCCTTCGGGGTGGCCCAGTGGTTTGGGCATGAGACTTCCATGTTGGAGGTCACAAGTTCGAAACCCCTTGCCAACGAAAGCAAGGGGTTTGCCTTCTGGGTTGAGCTCGTCGCACTTGGCTTGTCTAGTGTGGGTTACCTCTCCTGTGTAGTTTGCGAGCTATAAGAATGTGGGTTTTACCCTGTGCGCACTCGAAGGGTAGCTGCTGCGGGTTTCCCTTTGTCTTTGTCATTTAAAAAAAGAAAAAGGAAGAGAAAGATTAAGAAAGCATTAAAAAAAAGAGTAGGATGGTATATATAATAGAAGAAATGCTACAAAAAATAAATTTTTGATTCTTTTCGCCTCAGGCGCTTTAAGAGAGTAAATACTGCACGTCACGTGGCGTCTCAATGTTGTAGTAGATACATTTTGGACAAGAACAAGGAGTAATAGGCCTCCCGCAAAGTTTAAGTCTGTAGTGGGATTGGGGGACTAATTGAGGAGAGTATTTATATATTCTCCTTTCTAAATTGTATTTTCTTTTCCATCCACTGCTCTTCTGTTCAACTTTATCATTCATTTCGACTTAATGTCGTTCATTTTGAGCTTTTAGTTTGTTACCACAGCATCAAAGTTCATCAGTTACATTGTCTATAACCATGCAGGATGGTCGCATTAGTTATGAGGAATTTGCTGTGATGATGAAGGCTGGTACGGATTGGAGAAAAGCATCGAGACAGTATTCTCGTGAACGATTCAACAGTCTCAGCTTAAAATTGATGAGAGATGGCTCGATACAAGTCGGAAAGGAGGAAGGTAGATGATCAAATGCAGAAGAAAAAGAAATGTCAAAAGAGGAAAAAAGAAACTCTTCTCTTTGCTGTGCACTTCAATTTTTTTGGCTTCCTCCCCTTTGAGCTCTATAGGATTGAGGTGTGAGGTCTGCAACCTGTTACATCCTAGGCATCTAACAAAGAATTTCTGAGGTCTTTTACCTTGTTGTAAAATGTAATTACATGTATTGGTTATAAGCTCATTCTTATTATAAATTTTTTTAAGGCTCATACAAATCATTGTAACTCTCCTAAGATTGAAACTTAGATGTCAGTAATGTATTGATCCGGTCGGTCATTTTGGGAAAGCTTCGTGAATTACCATTTTGCCCTTCCTGTTATTGACCCTGAGAATTTTATGTTTAGTTTTTGAAAGTTGGTTACGAACTTTGAGTTTTAAGTTGAGAATTTGGTAAGATTTGTGTTTGAAAGGCTAACTTTGTTTAAAAGAGGTTTTCAGTGTCTTTTGAAGTTTTGACTGTCGGAATGGAATTTTCTCGATTCCATTAATCTCGGAATGTGGTATATGGTTTGAGAATTGTCGGTTTTAATTCGGAGTTCTTTTGAGGATTTGAGGTCCTAAGTTATGAAACTGTGGAAATTTAGCCTTTGGTAAACGTTCGGGGTTTAGATGCTTCGATCAGAATTTCGAGAGTTCTGTTGGATTTGGGGGATGATTTTAGGCTTAGGTAAGGTGTTGGTTGATTTTTGAGAGGTATCAAGCTTGTTTTAGCCTTTTTAGGTGTTGAGTTAGTTTCTTGTGATTTTCACGGATGTTGGGTCTAGGAGACCTTAGATTTGTGTTTTGATTGTTCCATTGAGTCCGGAACGTTGGATGTAATTGATTTGCATATGTGGTTTGTGTATACGGGGTTCTGAACGAATCCTGAGAGTCTTTTCGATATTTTGAGAGATTGTTGATTTTACTAATGTCTGTGTTCTGGTGCACCTCGCGACAACGAGGGATAGCTCGCTTTCGCGAAGGGTCAATTCCAGTTGACCTTCGCGTTTGCGAAGGACCTCTTCTTTCGTGACCTTGGCGTTGGCGAAGGTCTAGTTCACGATCACGATGTCCCCAACTTTTGCGGGGTTCGCTTAAGCGAACCCATGGTCGCAAAAGCAACATCAGAGGGGGGGGGGGGATTTGACTTGCCATTTTTGGAGTTTAAGCCCTATTTTCTATTTTAAGTTCGGGAAATCCCCGGAGGTGATTTGTGAAAGATTTTCTTGTGTTAAATCATTTGGGTAAGCTTTTATGACCCTAAAACTTCTTCTCCCTTTGATTACTGAGGATTTTTTGCAAATAGCCACTATAATAAAGTTAATTATGCTCATAGCTATAGTATGCATATTTACGGGCTCTAGCTACACTTTAAGATGCTCCGTTTATATAATTCGCAGGTTTGTATATTTCACGGGTGAGATTGTATAATCGCGGTTAAGTTTGTATAATTGCGCTATTTTTGTATAAACTCGAAATAATGAATTTATACAAACACAAACATCCCAACTTTAAACAATTATACAAATTATATTATGCAAAAGTTATGCAAATTATATTATACAAAAGTTATACAAAAGTGCGAATTATACAAACTCGAAACCCTAGCCAACGTAATTATCATTGAATGTTGGCCGCGAGTGGTAATTAACTAAAATTGTAGCTGTGATGATTAATTAACTAGTATATGTTTGCTTAACCATGTAATTTTCCCTTGATTATTTATGAATTATAACATCAAAATTTGGATTTTGATTGGTAAATGACAAGGTTTTTCAAGAACTCAAGTTCTTAACTAAAATGGAGATTGTAAATTGATTTTAAGTCCTTTTTCGAATTGATTTTCACCAATGAGTTCCTAAGGCCTTGAGTAATATTTTCAAGTATTAAATTTCAGATTCAAACCTTATTTTCAGAGTTGGGTTTTGAGTTGATTGACCCATTTTTCAAAGAAATTAATGTGAGTATTGTTGTTTCCGGAAATTTATTGTCAAAACTTGATTGCTTTTTATTGTGTAGCTTTAGAAATTGGTCGGAAGGGGAAGACTCAACTCTTGAAGTGATTAATTGATTGATTTAAGGCAAGTGATCTCCTAAATCTTGTATTCTAGTAGAATTCGTGTATTCCCTTCGTTGTTTGTGTGTTGATAGTAATGGGGATGAGGTGAATGATTAATTGTCCACTTGCTAAATCTTATTGAATAAAAAGTGATTGAGATGAAAAGTCTATGCGATGATCATGATGATGCAATTGCCTTATTGTGACCCTTATTGATTGATTGATGAAATGCTTGATAGCATGAATGTAGTCTTGAATTGCATGAATTGTTGTCTCTTCCAGGTTTCAGTTTTGAGAAAGAGTTTTAAGCATGATTTGGGTAAAAGTATAAGGGAACTAAATATTCTCAAATGTATCACTTTTTAAATTGAGAAAAGAGAAATTCTAATTTCTAAATTAGTTTGTGAGTTCGGAGATATTTCAAAGCAGTTACCTCTTTTAAGAGGATATTTTGAGCAATTTTCTCCAATTGAGAAAGAGTATGTTTTATACATTTGAGCATGAGTATATATTTATTGGGAGTAGTATTGAGTACCGCAATGAGGATGAGTTCAGACAACTCACATTTCTCATAAATTATGTAGCCAACATGGGTAAAAGATCGTAATTTTTAGACGACTCCTTATTGCTTTCGAGCAGAGCTTTAGTGGATCCACTTAGTTGAGATGTTCCATATTCAGGCAATGTATAGATAGGACAATTCTGACAGCGTGGGCGAAGCGTCGTATCATCACGTTGCTTATAGTGATGGTTGTTGGTTAGAAAATCTCTTAAATAGAGTTAAACGTGTATTTTTATCATATCATTTAATATGTTGAGTTCAGATATGAGTAAGTATTTTGTAAAGTTTTATGATTTCACTCCTTTATTTCTTTACACTCATATATATATATATATATATATGTCCTTTCATTCAGTCATTTCGCTTCGGCTATATCACATACTCGCACATTCAATGTACTGATGTCATTCAACCTGCATCTTTTTATGATGTAGATACATGTGTTTAGGATCATCAACGGGTGCTTCGTTGAGATCACTTTGCACTTCCCATTTGAGAGTTTTGGTGAGTCCTCCTTGCATTTTGGAGGGCCCTGTTTTTCATTTCAGTATTTACTTTGGGGAGTCGAAGGTCTTGTCCCTACGTCCATGTTGAACTTAGAGACTTCATAGATAGCTAGAGTTAAGTTGTTTTCATAAATTCTCTTTTTAAAGTGTTTTGCGAATATTATATTTTGCTTAAATGAATATTTGAGACAATTGAGTTATATTTTTCTCTTTAGAGCTTTTAATTTGCTTGAGTGAAATCTTCCACTAAGTAGTCAGCCTGACCGAAGGTTCACTTGGGAGCTAGCAATGGTTCGCAAGTGCCGGTCATGTCCAGGGTGTAGACTCGGGGCGTGACAATTCTCACCGAGTGTGTAGCATTTCAGTCAAATAGAAATTCTTTTTCTAGGCACAAGACAATAGACTAGATCACTTTCTAACCAACTAACAACAATTACTTCATCTATAATGTTTTTAGTGTCCCCAAGCCTAATGCCTTTTATTCCCACCACATCACCATATAACATTCCCATCACAAGCAATAAGATATTTATAGGCTCTTTTTGTAACATCTCACACCTAGAAACGACTAGAAAGAGTTTAAAATTTGAAAATGATTTTTGGAAAGAATAAGGAAATCTGGAAATTTTGTCTAAGTTAAGAAAGTGAGTTTTGTCCATTTTCAAACGGCCATAACTCCTAGATCTGGATGAGTTAGGAGCAGTTATTGGTATGGTTGGAAATCCCTTGGATATATCTTTCCAACGCCGCTGAGTTTGCGAAATTCCGACATCGTATGAGTGAGATATGCCTTCCGGAAGTTGGGCTGTTGGATCGAGGAAAGTTTCAATCCGGATTTAGGGAAGGGCAAAGTAGTCTTTTCTCTAATTAATTTCCTAATTCATTTTTAGGGATTTATAGGGGTAAAAACAGAACTTAATTCAGTTTTGAAAAGTTAGAATATGCTTAGGGCTTGGAGAAGAGAGAAAGAAAGAAAGAACGGGAGAAGAAGGCAAGAATTTGCCAAGATCATTCAAGATTGCGAGTGTAATTCGTCGAGGGTGATCCCTATTAAGGTATGTGAGATCTTTATGTGTTGGGTTAGTTCACCCACATACCAACTTGTTTCAATCCTTTTGGTTTGGAGTTGTTTACATGTTGAAAAGTGAGGTTCTTGAAGAACAAATTGTAGAATTCTTGTTGGTTGAATTGTTGATGCTTGGGGGGGGGGTGAATTGATTCATGTTTCTGGGTTGT
>JAJOOR010006782.1:0-39662 GCA_036250505.1 Solanum acaule | reverse complement strand
ATTGGTGTTATCTCCAATATTTTGGTAGGGTTGTTTAAAATTGAAGACAGTCAAAATCAGTAACTCAAATTGACAAATTATTATTGATTTTAACGGAGATGATTTATTAAATTTATGATTCGGTGAGAATAAAAATATATTCACTATAATCTTCATAAGTGGAATATGGAAATGGTAGAGTATGCACATAACTTACATCTACCATTTCAAATAAAAAGGTTGTTTCTGAAAGATCTACAGCTCAAAGAATTTATAATTCGGTAATGATTTAGATTATTTATTTTTTGTGAATTATCAATTTTATAATGATTTATGATTTTTCTTAACGAGTAATTTACAACTCGGTAATAATTATCAAACTATAATTTTACGCTTAATCGGTTATATCAATCTCTTATTTTAGATTTTGAAGTTTGTTTCTGAAATTCTAGACAATTTACATGTTTTTCTTTGTTATATCAATAGTTTCATATATATATATATAATATTTTGAATGTTGCATACGGTGCAAATGTTACTTAGCTTGATTTTGTTTCAATGTTTATTTTAATAACTAGACATAATGTGTTTGTGCAAGCATGGATCCAACAGATTGAGATTGTATGTATAAGTAGTACAATTCATTCTTTTGGTAAATGTCATTTACCCAATTTCAAATTGGACTCCAAATTGGCAATACATAAATTGAATTTAGAGGAAAACAAAATTAGAAAATTAATATATACAAGTATGATAATACAACAAAAATGATGCAAGATTCTAGGGTGATCTCTTGATTTCTTGCATATCATAACTCGTATTTTTGGACTACACTTCATGTAAAAACATAACGGTGCAATCTTTAAAATAAATTACTCACCTACTACACTATCACCTACCACACTACCACTTCCATGAATTCCCCAACTACCAGTTCCGCACCGAAAAATGGTATCAGAGTTATGGATAATAAGAAACATAGGAAGAAACATATTAGTAGTAAGTTAAGAAAAATAGTAGTACTATTTTGGTGAATAAGAAACATAGGAAGAAACATACTAGTAGAAAGTTAAGAAAAATAGTAGTACTATTTTGGTGAATAAGAAACATAGGAAGAAACATACTAGTAGAAAGTTAAGAAAAATAAAAAGAAAATTAAACAAATTATATCCGGAATATAAAGAACTCAATATCACAAAAACTGATATACAAATATTATAGCGGAATTCATATACTTTTATAAGATAATATTTTTGGTAGATGAGGAATATTTTTGGTAAGTGGTAGTGTGGTAGGTGAGGTATTAACTAGCCAAATTTTATTATAATATTCTTTTTTCATGGTAAAATGTAATAATACTTATTGTAATATTCTTTTGATAGTTGTTTTATTTTTTCGATTTATTATGGCTACAAAATTTATCAGACGAAAGTTTAAAAACTCTAAGAAGTAATAAAAAATCTAATGGCGAATTAGCTACTACAACTATGGAAATATTATATAAATACGAAGTAGCTATAAGAAATGAATTTAGTAGTATAACAACAAAGGTAGAAGAAATAAAAATGGAAAAAATATTAGTAAAAAACTTGGCATGTTGCAAAAATAAAACAGCACCTCAATTTGGTTGTACGGATAGGTATTATAAAAATAGAAAGAAATATAATAAAAAATACAGATTAAAATATAAATATAAAAAACCGAGAAGAAGATACTATGTAAAAAAGTCATAAGAGTTAGCAGTATAGTACGTGCACACTATTGTGCATTACTGTAGAGATAAGGTAGGATTTGTAAGTGCACTAGGATTTCCTTTCTATATAAAGGAAGGAACATGTAACATAAAAGACAGACTTGAATAAACGCACTTTCATAGGTGGGTAGGTATGGGATTGTAAGGAGCACAAGTATAGTTAAGTTTTCTTTGTGTAGATCAATATACCATAATTTGAAAAAAACTAAACTCAGCTCTCAAAATTAATTTGACATTATTATAAGTTGATTATTTTTCAGTCATTTAGATTATGAACAAGGACATTATTAAATTAACATCATTAAATTGTCTTGAGATAAATATCAAATCTCTATTCAAACCCTTAGACGCTACACCTATGACAATGTCTTGCTTCTTCTCTACTTCTCTGCTTCTTCTATACTTCTCCGAATATTGAGAATATTTAGAAGGAGTAGCTCAATTATCCAATGTAAAATCTGAAAGACAAAAAAGGTCAAAAAATAAATGCATAAATACAATAGTTCTTCATTTACACATAAGAATAAAAGAGGAAAATGTCAAAATTGAAATTTCAAAATACAAAGAGACCCAAACACGTAAATAGAAGGAAAGAGCTTACCTTTTGGGCATATGAGGATGCCGTAGAAATATAAAAAGTGTAGAGAAATCAATTAATTTTAAAAGCGGACAAAAAATAATTATTATTTAACAGGTAAAAATAGAGCAGATAGAGTATGCTATCCATTGTACCCTTAACTTAAAAATTAATTGCAATGAAGCTGACATAGGGTTAATTTAACTCGCAACAACACAAATACAAAGCATATAAAAAAACTAATCAAAATTTTACAAAGAACTATAACATTATAGCCAAATGTTTCTTCATTCTAATTAGGTCTAGACCCAAAATATGTGTCACTACCAAGCTAAATCCACAATAATTGAGGAATGAAATTATCAAATACAGAGAAAATCCTAAAAAATTTAAAATACAGATTTTATACTTTTTTCTGACAAGTTGAATCTAGTGCTTGATCTTTTCTTTTGCATCTCATTTGGTAGCATTCCTAACAACATAATTTTTTTGACTTTGTATTATTTTCATCAGTAGTCTCTCCACTTCCATTTTTAATGTTTTTATATCTCTGTTATATTTACTAGAAAAAAAACTCGTACACAGGAAAAATATAACACAAATGAGTTGATATGAGTCTAAACTCAAAAATTATTATTTTTCAAAAGTTAAATAATATCAATTGAATAATACATTCGAATCTGTTAATAAATATATCACATTAATGATATTACTCAGAAACAGAGTGTCACTATCCAAGGTAGCCCCTAGGCGTAACATGTCTTATAAGACCCCGAAAGGCCACATACAAGTCACTTAGCATTCATCATACAAGATAATAGAATATAAGAGATTTAAATGACAATTTCAATCATAACAAAGTTTTATAGAGGAAAGTGGAAGTCTAAACATCATCTCAAAGTCACATAGTACATAAGATTGATCGGGGAGTAGCCCGTACATCAAGTTCAAAAAGTGAAAGTAAAGACAAAAAGAAAATCAAGCTCGGTCCTCGGGTGATGAAGACTCACCAATCTTCAATCTTCTATATGAGATCCCTAACCACGAAAGTGCGATTTGGGAAAATGTAGGCAAGAGTATGTGTTAGTACAAAACATGTACCAAGTATGATAGCCATGCATAAAATATTTGAAAACATTCTTAAAGAGATATCTTCATGAGATGCAATGACCAAGCTAAAACATAATATATGAAAGGGGTTAAGAGGACATTAATCATAAAACATGGTCAATGCAAATAAAAGTCATCTTAAAGACATGTGACATACTTCTTGAAGTAACCTTGATTCATTAATGTGGGAGAATTACCTTTAACCGACATGTAAGACCATGTGAGCTACTAACATGGAATTCGGTGTGTCCCACATTGAAAAGGGGTGTCCTACTTGCCAAGGTAAGACCATGAACTTTCTAGCTTGTGTGGATCCACTAACTAATGTCTATCTAGAACGTCCTATGTTGGCACATAGTTTATGGGACATGGGTAATCGTCACTTGTCAACTCGGTGCTAACCATAACTCCCACGGAATATCTATTATTCTTATTCATCTTTCTTTAAGGGACTTGGGTAATCGCCTCTTGCCTTACATCATGTGACATGGGTAATCGCCTCTTGTCTTTCATTAGAGGTCATGGGTAATCGCCGCTTGCCTCATTCTTGGAATAGCTCCTTACTTTAATGCATTATAGGTGAAAGACCTTTCAACCTTAGATTTTTTTATGTGAGAAAACATTTCACATTCATGCATGAAGTAGTTATGTGAGCAACACTTTCACAACAATTGACCACAATAACAACATATATTCTTTTATTCTCAAAAAAATCTACATCATATCTCATCAGTTTCATAAGAACATGCATAATTCCATAATTCACCTTTCATAGTTCAAAACTTACTTTCAATCATCAATATCTATAAAAACATGGGTTCATGGGAAATCATCTTAAAATCATGAAATTATATCAATTCATGCATAATAATCCATAAACCAATCAAATAAATCAATATTTAAAAGAACCCATGACATGGAAAAAAACCCTAACTCAATTGGAGAATTCTAACTTTGTAAATTGAAGAATTTGAGAACTCCATGGAGGAAAGGGCTCCATGGGTTAAAACTATCATACTTCAATGCCAAAAGCTTGCCTTCAATGGTGAAATTGGAGACTTGACTTGAAACCATAGGTTGATCCCTTCTTCTTCAAGCTTTCTAGAGAGAAATATTTTGGGAGGGGAATACTTGTTTAACTTTAAGGAAATTGAGAGTGATTTCAATTGGGAAAATTTGGGGTTAATAACACTTATATAGGACTTCTAGGTAAGGATAAAACGACAGAGTGTTGGGATAGAATAATTAGTAAAAGACCCAAAAGCCCCTAACTTAAAGCTGACGCAACCCCCAAATAGTGCTCTTCACAAGCCGTTAGGACCTCACGGGTTGTTGTGGCAGCCGTGGTCCTTGACCAGTGGCATGGGGAGAGGTACCTTATTTTCTTACTCCTTCATGACCACCCTGACAAGCCTTTTGGCTCACGACCCTTCTAGGGGCTGATGCTTATCGTGCACAACGACACTGACCTATGGTATGAGTGTCTACGATCGTCGATAATATAGTAACCCAACCGAGGGTTCGAGTCGTGTCCCAAGGGACCGGTTTTTGAGAATTAGTAACCAATTAGAATTTCATTCAAGTTAGACGTAGTTAAAGACGTTTGCGATAAAAGACATAGTAAATTAAAGGGGGTGACACGAAAGTGTCAAATATCAAATGGGGGTTTTGTAACAAGTGCTAAAACAGCAAAATAAATAAGAATATCAAGTATGGGGAAAGGTTTTTGGGATGTGACCGCAACACAAGTTGAGATAAATCGTTGGGTACATGCTTTCAATAGGAAATTTGCAAGATAATAGTGACTAGGCTAAGTTTTAAATGGAAATAAGTACCCTCTCGGGCAACTTACCCCGTTTCAAATGCGTTCCTTTCGGACACCCATTTGCCGCATGAAGACCAGCCTACGCCTTACCCCACTCACTCTCTCGAGCTTAGTGTTAGGATATGGGACTAGGGCTCACCTTCTCGAGCTGAACCTCATGTCGACCCACTCCTTAGGCCATCAGTCTAGTGGTTTTGGTTTCGCGATCTCTCTCTCGGGCAAGCCGAAAACACATGGGTGGCTTTGTATTTGCAACTACAAACCCTTTAGATTAAACCAAAAACACTAGGTGAAATCACCATTAACATACATCTAACCTATTATTAAGCAAGATCCAACAAGAATAACAACCCATATTTGCTAAATCACACCCCAAGAATGGGGTTTTTAGCCACACATCAAGAAATAAGAAATTATACCTAACAAGATAATGAAATCAACTGGGTATAAGAGATTAAACCTTGAATTAGGCAAAGGGAAGTGAATAGAGAAGACTCACTTCTAACTTAGGGAAGAAGAACTCCTTTCTTCAAGTCTCCACAAAACCCTCTCCAAACATAAGAGAAAATATTAGCTAGAATATGTTCTAAAGTTAAAATAATAATAATAATTGTTCCACACTCCAATCTCCTTTAAGACTACAACTCTAAATAGTATTTATAGTTTTCATAGATTGTGCTGTGGAGGATTGTTCGGCAACATTAGTCGAGATCACCGATGAACTCGACGATCCGCCCTTTGGTCAGCTCATCGCCTTCAGTGTCTTTCCTTTAGCATCCTTGCATTCTGGATCATTGGGCGGTACAGTACTGCTTCGCGGAACTGATTGGTGAGCCGCCGACTGCTCCTTTCCTCGCCTTTTGATCCACTTCCTTCAAGGCTTCGCGTACTGGAACGAAAGGCGGCTTATGTCATTTCGGTGACTCACCATGTTAAACTTGGCGATCCGCAGGATTCCATTTCTTGTTCTTTTCAGCCTTATTTGCTCCGTTTTGCGCCTAAGTGTCCATGCTTCCACTAAAACTTCAAATACCTGAAACTTCAGCATTTTAATCAGGTATTGAGGTAAAACAAGCATTCAAGGACACTATTTCCATTAAAACAAAGCCCTAAATGAGTTCAATTTGTGGACTCATTACACCCCAACTTAAGTTTTTGCTTGTCCTCAAGCAAACTCAAGTTCAGTCGTTCAAAAAGGGTGCCTCAAACAGTGCTACACAAGACTAAATCATGAATGCACCCAACAAGACTCAATTTACTTATGCAAGGATCAATTGTGTACTCAAATATTCAAATTGTGACACACCATCACCAAAGATTCTCATGCTCGCAATACTTGCTACTTGTGCAAGTTCAAGCTCAACAAAAGTATCTAAATGCCCTCGCACAAAGAATGATTCCATATTCACACACATATATGAGTCAATTTAAAATCAGGAATCAAATACAACGCTCACACTCGAAAAGAGGAACACAATGCATGTTTTCACCCATAGGCTTGCCCTCATTTTCCAATTGACTTTCGATCCAGCTTACTCAAGATCAAAAAGGTCTTTCTAAGGCTTGTAGTGGGGCTGAGTGCAAAGGTATGGTCATTTAGGCTTAATGACTCTTTCCTCGTGAGATGTGATGTTCTCAAGACATCCTCTTCCCTTCCTTCCTCAATTCTTCTTCTAGTGCTCATAAGTCATCCTATTATTCGTTCTTCATGTATTGCTTGGAAACCCAGTTTGTTTTGCACTTTTATTCTACAACTTTCTTTTTCTTTCTTTTCTTTTCTCTTTCTTTTTCTCTTTTTTTTTATATGGAGGGTTTCCATTTTGTTTTGCAATACAATAGGTTCAGGAGGCTTTCTTGCACTTCTTGACCTTTCCTTTTCCTTTTCCTTTTCACCACACCCCAAACTTAGACTTTTGGCCTAAGTTGGCTATTCACTAAAAACATCTCAAAAGGATTATAGGTAGTGGATGAAAAAAATCTAGGGCTTATCAAGGTTCTTCCAAAGAAAGGTAAGGCTCAAAGGTGTTGAAAAGAGTTTCACACGCTCACATGTAGGTCACAAAAAATAGGTATATGTCAAATTGGCTAACACTCTTTAAAATTGCCTAAGAACATCTCAAGAGTACACCTTTCTAAATCAATCAGACTAACGAGGAAAATTCTAGGTTTATTCATGCATGCTTCAAAGTAAGCTAATCACACAAGGCATCGATACTTCAATCAAACAAGACTAGACACGCTCGCTAGTGTGCAACGATCATCACAAGAGAATCAATTTGATAAATGGTTAATCACAACGAGATGCAAAGAGTTCACATATTGTCTATGCAACTTCATTTGGCCTCATCATAGCCGTACATTCATGTTTATTCAATTGGGAGCACTATTCAAGTCATCAGTATTGATCGAAACCGAGACTCAAATTTTTGCAAAAGAACAGCCACTTTCAACACAAGAGGTGGCGAAATTTTTTCGAAAGGATCAAAATTATTTTGCAAGTGAAACAACAGAAGCCATGAGCTCAAACATATACAGAAAAGCAGTAATTTAAAATAATAATTAAGAACAGACAACCCAAATATCCAAATAACACACAAAAGGTGTGGGCCTCACCCCACCATAAATAAAAAACGTTTGTCCTCAAATGCAAGTAATAAAATATCCAGAAAGGGCAGATAAAGAAAAACAGAGAGGGAGGTAAAGAAGGGATCCTGCTTAAGCAGTCGCTCCATCTGTTTAGGCATCAGTGCCCGGTGTGTTATCATTCTGACCCTTTTCCTCTTTCTCTTTTTGCTCTACTTCAGCCTCTATAGCAATATTAGCCTCCACCATATTATCTATTTCATGAGCTGCTTTAAAGGCATGTATTGCGTTGATGAACCCTCGGGTCCACGAATGGACATTAGGGTCAATTGGCACCCTCCTCCTCGAACTACTATCTTGTTCCCGCTCTTTGCATTTCTTCTGAACTTTTGAACTCTTATGTGTCTCGGTAGCATGTTTCTTCCTGCAACTTTCGATCTGGCCATGTCTGCAAAGTCTTGAGATAACGTTATAATATATTTGACAACCAAAACAAAGACATACTGTTGCAGGAAAATTTGTCAGTCCAGTTGGTGGGTCGCCTATTACATTCGGCGAACAATGGGTTATCCGCCGAAGGTCACTGTGCAAAAGCGAATAGAGGTGCAGACAAAAGGCGACCAAGAAGAATTTTGG
The DNA here is from genome assembly GCA_036250505.1 of Solanum acaule. NCBI lineage: Eukaryota > Viridiplantae > Streptophyta > Magnoliopsida > Solanales > Solanaceae > Solanum > Solanum acaule. Next base: position 31,199 of record JAJOOR010006782.1, on the reverse strand, counting down.
TGAGTCACCGAGTGCTTTTGGAGACCTCGTGCTTCTCGCTGAAAGTTACAGACGCCACAAAAAATTGAAGCATGATAATAAGGGCGAGATAACGCGGTTTGACGAAGCGCGAAGTGGCTCGACGAGCTCATCATAGCTCGCCGATTTACCCAACGTGCCTACTTTTGACCCAACTTCTAAAAATCATCCCCGCATCCCCCAAAAACAAAGTTTAAGCTCACATAGCACAAATTAGACCAAGACCTATAACATACGAACACCACGCATCACTCATTAACTCAACTAGATACATTAGAGAACAAGATTTTGGCAGCTAATTATCAAATAACAATTAATAATTAACCCATTTTTATCCAATAAGGGAGGTTCAGCAGAGTTCAACAATACCAAAGAGTTTGCAAATGAGTACAATATTGACAAAAAATTACAGGGATCAGGAAGCTAACCTTTTGTACTGATTAAGAAGTTACTGAGGTGCTAGGTAGCAATGCAATCCAAATCCACGCATAAATTTATGAATCAAAATACTTCAAGAGTGCAAGGAAATTTAGACTAAAGTGCAGGTGTGAGTTTGGTAGGATGAAGAAATGAGAGAAAATGAATGAACCAAAATATTTAAACCTATGGCCTGCAGAAACCGTCCAGTTTTTGCCCATTCGGTGATGTACATTGGGTATGCTCATTCACTCGGTGAAGCGCCAAGTGTCTAGTCTCTTCGCCAAATGTAGCAGGACTCGCAGCTCATGTAAGGATCTCAACGGCGGTCTATATTGCAATCACCAACATGATTGGGGATTCGCCATTAATTTTCTATTGAACGCCAAGTTTTACAGAATCCCAGCTAACATTGCCTAGAGTCACCCGGTGGAAAGAGTCGTGCTCATCGATATCATCGGTGATCCGCCAACTGGACTTGTTGTTTGCCTCCATGCATTATTTCACTCTCCTCCCTTGCTTTAACCTGTAGAAACTACACACCATTATTTTCTCAATGTAAAACAAAGCAATAAAGGGTTTTGGGTTGCCTCCCAAATAGCGCATTAGTTAACGTCGTGGCACGACGTAGGAATACTATCAAGCATCCTCCAGGTACAACTCTTCAACTAAAGCGATTTCCTAGCAATCCCCAGGGTATAACTTCAAACTATGTCCGTTAACTTTAAATGGGGGTCCCTCTTTACCTTAAACTTCTATAGCACCATTGGTGAACACTCGTGTCACTCTGAAAGGCCCAGACCATTTGGATTTTAGCTTCCCTAGGAATAGCCTTAGTCATGAGTTGTACAATAACACCCAATCTCCCATATTGAATTCCCTCTGGACTATTCGGGTGTCGTGCCATTTCTTCATTTTCTCTTTGTAAATGGCTGAGCTGTCGTAAGATCTGAGCCTGAACTCATCTATTTCATTCAACTGGTCCAGCCTCTCCCTTGAAGCCTTTGTCCAATCTAAATTCAGAGCTTTCAATGCCCATAAGGCTTTGTGTTCTAGCTCAACAGGTAAATGGCATGATTTACCAAAACCTAGCTGATAAGGGGACATTCCTATAGGTGTCTTGTAAGCAGTCCGATATGCCCACAGGGCATCATCAAGCTTTCTAGACCAGTCGGTTCTGCTGCCGTTTACTGTCTTGGATATAATGTTTTTGATCTCACGATTTGACACCTCAACTTGTCCACTTGTTTGGGGGTGATATGGAGTGGCGACCTTGTGTTTTACTCCGTATTTGCTCAATGCACCGGAAAACCACTTATTGCAAAAATGCGATCCTCCATCACTTATGATTGCTCTTGGAGTGCCAAACCGTGCAAAGATATAGCGTTTCAAAAATTGGACAACGCTTCTTCCTTCATTATTCGGAGTGCGACAGCTTCCACCCATTTGGACACATAGTCCACAGCTACTAAGATATACTTGTTTCCAAACAAGCTGACAAATGGACCCATGAAATCAATTCCCTACACATCAAATAGTTTGATTTCCAAAATAGGTGTAAGGGGTAACTCGTGTCTTCTTGACACTCTGCCTTGCTGCTGACATTGAGGGCATTTCTTAGTGAAATCGTGGGGATCTTTGTAAAAAGAAGGCCAATAATAACCACTTTGGAGAATCATTGTTGTGGTCCGGTTTCCACTATGATGACCCCCTACTGGTGATGTGTGGCAAGCATGGAGGATCTCTGTTGATTATTCTTCCGGAACACACCTTCTTATGACATGATCAGCACATTCCCGAAATAAGTATGGCTCGTCCCAAAAGTATCTTTTAACATCAAATAGGAAACTCTTTCGTTGGTAAGAGTTTAACTCATCGGGAATCAACCCACATACGATGTAGTTTGCAAAGTCAGCATACCATGGTACGTGTGTGAGTGACAGTGCGAATATTTGCTCATCTGGGAATGAGTCATTTATCTCCTTTTCCTGCTCAGTACCTTCTTTATTCTCTAACCGTGATAGGTGATCTGCAACTTGATTCTCGCAACCTTTTCGATCTTTCACCTCAAAATTGAATTCTTGCAAGAGTAGCACCCATCTTATCAGTCTTGGCTTCGCGTCCTTTTTTGCCATGAGGTATCAGAGTGCTGCATGGTCTGTATGAACAACTACTTTAGTGCCTAGCAAGTATGCCCGAAACTTTTCAAAAGCATAGACCACTGCTAGCAACTCTTGTTCAGTGACTGTGTAATTTCGCTGGGCACTATTTAGAGTCTTGCTTGCGTAATAGATTGGGTGAAACAGTTTGGTACGCTTTTGTCCCAACACTACACCTAATGCCATACCACTCGCATCACACATCACTTCGAATGGTTCTGACCAATTGGGGCTGATGATAACTGGTGTGGATATCAATTTCTCCTTCAAACATTTAAATGTTGCCATACAAGTGTCATCAAAGTAGAATTTCACTTCCTTCTCTAAGAGTTCGCACAATGGTTGTGCAATCTTTGAGAAATCCTTAATGAATCTCTGGTAGAAGCCTGCATGACCCAAGAAACTGCAAATCCCCTTTACTGAGATCGGTGGTGGTGGTAGTTTCTCAATAACTTCAATTTTTGCTTTGTCAACTTCCAGCCCTTGCTGCGACATTTTATGCCCAAGAACAATGCCTTATTTCACCATGAAATGGCATTTCTCCCAATTTATGACTAGATTAGTTTCCACACACCTTTGAAGCACTCGCTCTAAATGTGTCAAGAATTCTTCGAATGTGTCCCCCACGATCGAGAAATCATCCATGAAAACTTCCAGAGAGTCCTCAACCATATCTGCAAAGATGGACAACATGCATCGTTGAAAAGTTGCCGGTGCATTACAAAGTCCGAATGGCATCCTTTTGAATGCAAAGGTACCATAAGGGCATGTGGAAGTGATTTTCTCTTGATCTTCTGGTGCGATAGATATCTGGTTGTATCCAGAGTATCCATCCAAAAACAATACCAGCCTCTCTTTGATAACCTGTCAAGCATCTGGTCCATGAAGGGCATTGGAAAATGGTCTGTTTCAGTCCATGAATTTAGCTTTCAATAATCAATGCACACCCTCCATCCTGTTACAAGTCTAGTCGGCACAATGTCTCCTTTAACATTTGGGACCACTGTTATGCCACCCTTTTTTGGTATGCATTGCACTGAGCTGACCCATTTGTTGTCTGAAATCCGATAGATTACTCCTGCATCAAGCCACTTGATGATCTTTTTTTTTACTACCTCTTATATCGGGAGGTTCAACCTTTGCTGATGCTCAACACTGGGTCTGCATTCACTGTCCAGCCGAATCTTATGGGTGCAGATACCGGGCGAAATGCCCACGATATCAACTATAGTCCATCCGATCACTTTTATGTGCTTCTGCAGTACTTCAACAAGCACTTTTACTTTCCTTTCACTCAGATTTGCTACGATAATCACTGGCATAGTGTTGTTAGTTCCCAAGAAAACATACTTGAGATGGGATAGGAGTACTTATAGCTCTAGAGTTGGCGGCTTTTCAATTGATGGCTTTGCAGGTGGGCTGCATCGATTTTTTAGGTCGATATCTAACTTAATTGGATTTCGTGCATGCGCTCCTAACCCTGTTAGGGCTGTGATCATTTCATCATATTCCTGAATTTCCAAATCGTCATGATTTGCAAGTATTGACTCAAGAGGCTCATTCTTGCGCAGCAGATGGCTCACACTTGCCACTGCCTCATCTATAACATCTTCAGTAGACACTACACGGATATCACTTGGTTGCTTCATGGACCTGCAGATGTTAAAAGTTACCTCATTGTCATTCACACGGAATTTCAACTTGCCGCTTTCAACATCCACTAATGCTCTGCCAGTTGCTAAGAATGGCCTTCCCAAAATAATGGGGACCTCAACATCAATGTCACAGTCTAAAATCACCAAGTCAGCTGGAAATATAAATCAATCCACTTTGACCAAGATATTGTAGAGGATCCCAACAGGATACTTGATCGATCAATCTGCCATGAGAAGTCTCATGGTAGTTGCCTTTGGTTCTCCCAATCCAAGTTACTTGTATATGGCGTATGGCATCAGGTTGATGCTTGGTCCTAGGTCACATAAATCCTTGGCAAATTGGAGCATTCCAATAGTACATGGGAGGGTGAAAGCACCAGGGTCGTCCCTTTTAGTGATTAACTCATTTGTCATGAACGCACTGCAACTATGAGGTACTTCAATCGTTTCATAATCCAAGATCCTGTTCTTGGTGACTAACTCTTTCATGAATTTAGCATACCCTGGCATCTCCAGCAATGCTTCCACCAAAGGAAGGTTGATAGACAACTTCTTGAACACAGACAAGAATTTTTTAAACCTCTCATCTTCATTCTTCTTTTTCAAACGCTGGGGAAAAGGTGGATGTATTTTGGGTAAGGGTTGTATTATTTTTGAAGTCTCATTGTGTTGATTCATTTCTTCTTGTGCTTTCTTGCCGATGTTTTGATGATCGGTAACTTCTGTTTCTTCCTCACCCTGATTTTTCTCACGTTCTTCTCCTTTGTTACCTATCGCTACCTTCCCGCTACGGGTAATTATAGCCAGCTCTTCTTCCTCATTTTCCTTTGACATCTTGGTTGTTAGTTGTGCCGATAGGAGATTCAATTGACCTTCTAGCATCTTGATGGCATTAGCATGAGAGTTCACCTTGCTATTTAGTGAAGAAAAATCATCTCTCATTCCCTTTAGCAAATCATCAGAACCTTCAACTTTCTCAAGAATTTGTGTCAGTAGATCATTCACCCTAGGGCTGTTGTCACTGCCTCTTGATGTCGGGCGGTCACTCAGTTGAGTTTGGTATTCTTCACAATCTTCATGCTCAGTCCACTCTTGGAAATATCGCCAAGGTCCTTCACCTCTAGGGAGGTTCCAACCTTGATTTCCAACTCGTGATTGATAATGCGGGTGGAAACCCTCTTCATTCCTTCTATGGTTCCGACCTTGATTCCCTCCCAATTTCAAGTTATCGAAAAAAGAACCCCCCCCCCCTCTGCGCGAAACACTTTACAGTTGCCTTTCATGTGCTCTTGTAGATCTTCCATCTGTGACAACATCTTTTTGATGTTTTCATCCCTCTCTTTTTGTTTATCGAGTTGCTCTTGCGTCAAACTGAAACACAAAGGGGAGACTTGATCTTCTTTGGCGTACCAAGCATGATTTACTCTCGCCATACCATCTAGGAGAAATGAAACCACCTCAAAGGGTTGTAGCATTATGCCGCCTTGGACCAATTGATCAGCTATCCCTTTGTTGACTGAATCAAGACTTCAGTAAAAATATTGGAGTAGCAAGTCACTTGGCAGCCCATGTGTTGGGTATTTCCGCAGAGACCTTTTATATCTAATCCACGACTCATGAATTGGTTCACTCGCTTTTTGTTTGAAATTCTAAATGTCGTTCCTCAACTTCATCATTTTTTACGGGGGAAAGAATCTATTGTGGAAAGGAGTGACTAATTCCTTCCATGATGTGATAAAACTTTTGGGAAGCTCAGACAACCACGTAGTGGAAGCTCCTGTTAGTGACAATGGGAATAAGCGAAACTTGATGGCTTCTTGTGACCAATTTTTGAATGACAACGGGGCACATACATCAAAAAAGCTTTGGATATGTTCATGTGAATCTTCATGATCCAATCCTCCGTATAGGCCCATTGAATGTATGAGATGGAGTGTTGTGCTGGTGACTTCAAAAATTCCGTTTCCACCACCTTGCGGCAAGCGAATTGCACCTATGTCACCCAATGGAGCGGGGTCATAAACACTATTTGCATCGTCAATGTCATCTCGGTGCAAGCCAGTGTTCAATGGGTTGTTTGCGTGGCAACTATCCCCCACGTCCTCACTCATAATTTCTATTTTAAACACAAACAAGCAAAGCAAAGCTAAAAATTAAGTCAGCAAAGCTAAAACTAAGAAAAACAAGAATTTTGATTAACTACAAATTCTCAAATAACACCACTCCCCGGCAGCGGCGCCATTTTGATGCTTATCGTGACCAACGACACTGACCTACGGTATTAGTGTCTACGATTGTCAATAATATAGTAACCCAACCGAGGGTTGGGGTCGTGTCCCAAGAGAGCGATTTTTGAGAATTAATAACCAAATAGAATTTCATTCAAGTTAGTCGTAGTTAAAGACGTTTGCGATAAAAGACATAGTAAATTAAAGGGGGTGACATGAAAGTGTCAAATATCAAATGGGGGTTTTGTAACAAGTGCTAAAACAGCAAAATAAACAAGAAAATAAAGTATGGGGAAAGGTTCTTGGGATGTGACCACAATACAAGTTGAGATAAATCGCTGGGTACATGCTTTCAATAGGAAATTTGCAAGATAATAGTGACTAGGCTAAACTTTAAATGGAAATATGTTCCCTCTCGGGCAACTTACCCCGTTTCAAATGCATTCCTCTCGGACACCCATTTCCCGCATGAAGACCAGTCTACGCCTTACCCCACTCACTCTCTCGAGCTTAGTGTTAGGATATGGGACTAGGGCTCACCCTCTCGGGCTGAACCTCATGTCGACCCACTCCTTAGGCCATCAGTCTAGTGGTTTTGGTTTCACGATCTCCCTCTCGGGCAAGCCGAAAACACATGGGTGGCTTTGTATTTGTAACTACAAACCCTTTAGATTAAACCACAACCACTAGGTGAAATCACCATTAACATACATCTAACCTATCAGCAAGCAAGACCCAATAAGAATATCAACCCATATTTGCTAAATCACACCCCAAGAATGGGGGGTTTTAGCCACACATCAAGAAAAAAGAAACTATACCTAACATGATAATGAAATCAACTGGGTATAAGAGATTAAACCTTGAATTAAGCAAAGGGAAGTGAATAGAGAAGACCCACTTCCAACTTGGGGAAGAAGAACTCCTTTCTTCAAGTCTCCACAAAACCCTTTCCAAACTTGGGAGAAAATATTAGCTAGCATATGTTCTAAAGTGAAAATAATAATAATAATTGTTCCACACTCCAATCTCCTTTAAGACTACAACTCTAAATAGTATTTATAATTTTCACAGATTGTGTTGCAGAGGATTGTTCGGCGACATTAGTCGAGATCACCGATGAACTCGGCGTCCGCCCTTTGGTCAGCTCATTGCCTTCAGTGTCTTGCCTTTAGCATTCTTGCATTATGGATCATTGGGCGGTACAGTACTGCTTCGCGGAACTGATCGACGACCCGTCGACTGCTCCTTTCCTCGCCTTTTGATCCACTTCCTTCAAGGCTTCGCGTACTGGAACGAAGGGCGTCTTATGTCATTTCGGTGACTCGCCTTGTTAAACTTGGCGATCCGCATGATTCCATTTCTTGTTCTTTTCAACCCTATTTGCTCCGTTTTGCGCCTAAGTGTCCATGCTTCTACTTAAACTTCAAATACCTGAAACTTCAGCATTTTAATCAGATATTGAGGTAAAACAAGCATTCAAGGACACTATTTCCATTAAAACAAAGCCCTAAATGAGTCCAATTTGTGGACTCATCAGGGGCTCGTGGGAGGAGGACAACTCTTGGGTTGGTTCTGTCTCACCCACACGAGCGTCATAACGACCTGTCCACCTCCACACGAGCTGTTAAGGCCCTCGTAGGAGGGGGATTGCTTATCCTACCTTAGGGGAATTTCCACGGGCCACCACACGAATTGTGGTCCCTTTCACGACCAGTCTAGGGCTCCATGGTTCAGGTGTTGACATGTGAGTTCTTCCCCATTACCTCCTTTTAGTCGTTTCTCTAATTTGAGGTGTTACAATATCTCCCCCTTGGAAATATTCGTCCTCGAATGAGATTTAAAGCATCATAAGGAAGGTAGAAACTCAATATAACAGCCCATCATGAGTGCAATCACATATATGCACATATCCGATGAGGAAACATCAACTCCAAGATAAAAATGTTCAAAACATTATATCATGAAATCTATATGCAACTCATACTCAAAGCACATAAACAAGTAACAGTCAATCAAGTAAACTCATTTTCTCAAAATTTAAGCCTTTCATGAACATTCATAATGAGAAAATCATGAGAATATCTAAGACACAAGACACCAAGAGAGTGGACCATGAGGAGCTAGATACCTCAAGCTAGAGTAGGAACAGAGGGAAAGAGATGAGGATACAGGGATATCATATTGGCCTCGGCTTCCCAAGTAGCACCCTCAACCAACTAATTCCTCCAAAGAACTTTCACGAAAGCAACTTATTTATTTCTTAACTTCTTAACCTGCTGGTCTAAAATCTCAACCAAAATTTCCTCATAAGAAAGATTTTCCTCGACACCCAATCCTCCTAAGGGAACTAAAGATGTTGGATCTCCAACACACTTTTTCAACAATGAAACATGGAAAACTAGATGTACCAATGCCAATTCATTAGGAACTGCAATTTCATAAGCAACCTTACCAATCCGCCTCAAAATATTATAAGGGCCCACATAACGGGGACTAAGCTTCCCTTTCTTGCCAAACCTCATGACACCCTTCATGGGTAATATTTTCAAGGAGAACCAATCATGAACATCTAACTCAAGATCTCTTCTTCTAACATAGGCATTAGACTTTTGTCAACTTTGGGCCATTTTCAACCTTTCTCTAATAAGTCGAACTTTCTCCATAGCCTCATGTACCAACTCGGGACCTATCAAAGCAACCTCACCCACTTCAAATCAACCTATAGGAGATCTACACCTCCTACCATAGAAAGCCTCAAATGGAGACATGCCAATACTTGAGTGATAGATACTGCTATATGCAAACTCAATTAACGACAAATGGTCATCCCAATTACCCTTGAAGTCAATTACATATGCTCTCATCATATCTTCCAAAGTTTGGATAGTATACTTCGCTTGCCCATCAGTTTGTGGGTGAAAGGTTGTATGATACACTCAAATTACACCTCCCTAAAGAAGTATAAGCGTCGTTATCAAGCAAAGAACCCAACTTGGAGGTTGTGGTCGATCCTATGAGGAATATGGTTTAGACTTAAATTTAACTTACGATTATATTCGTTTAGTCAACGTACTTCCGAAATAAGTAATTAAAGGGGGGGAGGATTTGTGAAACAAATTCTGGAAATTATGTGAATAATTACTGAGCAAGATTCAAACTTTGTTGTTATCAATGAGAGAGAGAAACTAGGGTCTATGTGTTCCCCATAAGTTCATAACGCGGTAATCCTAGTAATAGTAATCCTTTCCTAGTGTATTACATGCAAAGTGATAAGTTATGTATCTCTAATTCCTTGGTCCGGCAACTAGAAAATTTCACCCCGCACCTTGGTCGTGTGTATAATTTAATAACCCTTACATTTACCTCATATTAGACATCACATCAATGTATGGCTTAGTTTTCACCCTTGCACCAATTGACATTAGACTATTAGATAGTATCACACTAAATCTATGTTGATAATTCTTTTCTTATTAACTACCTCCTTGGTCCGGCAAATAGCAACAAGGCGATTTCTAACGTTGGCCACCGTTAAAAGGACTTTTAAACAAAATAATTATCAATGCATGCAACAACACTATTCAAGAATTACTTAGTTACTATTCATACTTTGTTAATCGCTCATGGTTCCCACAACCCTATTTGTGGATTTAGGTACCCATAGTAGCAAGAACACAATTCATATTTTTAGATGAAGAAATCATGAACTTACGTAATAAGTAGAAGAAACCCAAAATCTCAACTTGAATTTCAAAGTAAAACTCTTTAAAACCAACTTAGGAAATCAAGAATTACTAAAGTTGCAAGTTAATCTCCAAAGCCAAAAACTATAACTAAAGTAATAGGGTCTAACCCCAAAAAATGATGTTTACATGCCCTATATATAGAAAAACATGTCCCAAATAAAAAGGAAATGAAATAAGGGAGAGTGCATTAGTAAATCTAATTCAACATTCTAATTCCACCACCAGAGAGACTTGACTAGCTTTTTACGTCTCTTTTCCAGTAAACTTAAAAGTGCAAATATTTTTAAAAACCTAGCAATTGTGGCAGCCACCATGGCTGCTACCACCGACGGTGGGAGTAGCCCACTGGAGGATTTCCCACCTTTACCGAACAAAGATAAACCAGGAGCAGTGCCAATCCCTATTGGTCCCCGAAACAGCTACTATGCAGATTTATTGAAGCCCCATCCCATATTTCCACAAGCACCTGAACTCCCACCAAAGCCACTGACCATGGTACATGGAGAACCCAATATTACCTGGAAAACATCAGAAGTTAAATCGCTCATCATTCAAGAAAATTTGCAGTATGCCATTATAGGCAAATTTTCGTATGGAAAACTAGATGTGCGAGAATTGAGGAAAACAATCACTGGACAATGTGGAATAAAAAGTGATTGTATGATTGGGGTGTTGGATACGAGGCATGTACTGATCAAACTAACGACGATGGAAGATTATATGCATCTACTGTCAACACCAGCCTTTTATGTAAAAGCAAAGGAAAACTATTGGCAGATGAGAACCCTTAGGTGGGATCCGTGGTTTGAACTGGACATCGAAACAACCATTGAGGTAGCATGGATTTCCTTCCCAAATCTGCTGCCAAATTTCTTTGCTAAGGAGTGCGGTGGGAAAACCATTAACTGTGGATATGGCGACTAGGAAACAAACTAGACGTACTGTGCAAGGGTCAAAATTGAAGTGGATCTAACTGCCGAATTGCTGTGGAGAATGAAAATTAATGAAGAGGATGATAATACTAGTAATATAAAATACAAATGGATCAAGATCCAATATGACTATATGCCCAACTATTACAAGGAGTGTTGTTAGCAAGGACATAATGAAAATGAGTGCTAGAAGATTCACCCAGAGTTGTACCACAGTGAAAGTGAGCAAAAGGAGAAGGAGGAATATGCTAAATCACGTATAGGTACAGCGGCGGATCAGAAGAGAATCTTAACAAGTGGAAATATTGTGGGGAATAAACAAAATCGACAAGAATGGATGGTGCGGAGAAGAAACAAGTATAAAAGGGATAAATCAGGGCGAATCGAAGGGGAAATTGAGTACAAAGATGAAAACGCTTTTGAGGCACTAAGGGAAGAGGAAGAACGGGACGAAGACGATAGAAATGAAGGAAGGGCTTTAGCAGAAAGTACAAAGGAATGGGTTAACAAAGCATTTGAAAGTAAAAAGAAGGGAGAGGCAGAGAACAAGAAAGAAACATGCAAGGGCATAAATGAAAATGATGCCAATAGAAAAGTAGAGGTGAACAAGGAAAGCAAACAGATCCAAATCCCAAACAAAGAGAAGATAGAAAAGTAAGAGAAAGACAACAAAAAAGGAGGTAACAGAGTGGTTCAAGTAGAACAGAACAAAGGGACAATTGTAGTATATGGCATGGACAACGAAGAAGTATTACCACTATCTATCCATAACAAGTATGAAGGCAGCGTAGAGAATCACGAGGGTAGTATGGATAAGGTGGATATGCACCGTAAAATCAACAAAGTGGTTATAGAAGGACATTTATCACCTACACAGGTTGAGAAGATGAAGGACAAGGTGGCCAAAAAGAAGAACCAAGGGGAAAAGGATAATGTTGGGGCACAAGCATCATCAAGGCAATCCAAGAGAACAATTATTAAAAAAATTAAGTATCAATGAGAGCCCTTATATGGAATATGAAGTCAGTAAACACTCAAAAGGCGTTTACTAGACTTATACAGTTACATAGAAGTTATCAACATTATTTTGTCGATTTAATGGAACCTTTTGAAGATGGAAAAAGTATAGAAATTTATAGAAGGAGGTTGGGGATGCAACATGTTGTGGTCAATAATAATGGGAAGATATGGATCTTCATTGATGAAGCCATAGAGTATGAGGTAATTAGGGATGAAGACCAAATGTTAACTGTAAGGGTGAGAAATAGAGAAATGAGCATTGAGGTAATAATCTCAATGGTCTATGCCAAATGCACGGAAGGAGAGAGACTTCAACTATGGGAGTCATTGTATGAATTGGCTATGACAAGTAACACACCTTGGTTGGTAGGAGGAGATTTTAATGTTATTTGTAATTCCAAAGAGAAATTAGGGGCAGAGCAGTCACAGAGGCAGAGGTAAGGGACTTTAATTAATGCCTAAATGTGTTTAATTTGGAGGATCGAGGATTCAAGGGGAGTAAATACACTTGGTGGAATGGCAGAACTGATGAGGACTGCATATTCAAACGATTGGATAGAGCGTTGAGTAATGACTTACTCCAGGAAGTATTTCCAGTTCTAGAAGTAGAACAATTAGTGAGGAGTGGATCTGATCATGCTCCTTTGTCTATTAATTTTGACACGGATGGGGCGTCTAGAGGCAATCCTAGGCAGAGCTCCTATGTTTTTTGCCTAAGGAATGACAAAAGAGACATGATTTATGCAGAAGCAACAATTATTCAAAGCAGTACGACCACGGAGGCAGAAACGAAAGCAATTTTAGAAGTGAGTAAACATTGAAAGAGTACACAACATAATCACATCATCTTTCAAACAGATTTGATGTTGTTATGCAAAGTGTTAAATGGTGAATGGAAGATACCATGGTGCATCAGTGATACAGTTGAGGAAATAAAAATTTGCCTAATTGGAAAAGATCACAAATTTGAGCACATAATGAGAGAGGGAAATCAGTTAGCAGACTACTTAGCAAACAGAGAAATAGATCAAGGAAATTGCAATTTTATAGAATTTGGGGGCATGGATATAAAGGCGAGAAAGATCATTAATAGTGATAAACTAAATTTCCCTTATGTAAGAATATCTCTACAAAGGAGATAGGGGATGGGAAGGCTAAAGCTTAATTTTTCCACATATATTATAGAGAGCCTTCAAGGCAAAGGGCAAAGGATCTACTTACTATTGACAGCTGAAGAATAAGCTCGATCCAAGCCTAAACCAACATTGTCGATACCGGCGAAGCTAAAGGTTCATCCAAGGCGGAGCATATCAGGAATGGGAAAGTTCAGTGGAGGTGAATTAGGATATCTATTGGGAAAGTGTGTAGAGAGAAGGAGCTGAAGGCTTGTCGGTTTGGGCTGGCCTTTTATTTTAGTTGCTTTCTTTTTCTAGAATCTGGACATTGAGTCTAATGATGTAACGAGGTCCTACAGTTATTAAATAAAAGCCTACATTTAACCAAAAAAAAAGGAAACAAAATAAGTAAATAAAGTTTCTGGACGCGGTTGCAGTCGACGACACTGACCTACGGACCGTGGACTGACCTATGGTCCGTAGGTCCCTTCCGTGGTTTGGGACTTAAGCAATTTTTCTAAAGCTTGGAACTCCAACTCTCAGTAATGAATGACGGCTCAATAGCACGGACCGTGACTCGATCCACTTTCCATGGATCCTCTTCCGTAGTTTCATACATAGACTTTTGAAATTAGGTACTGGAACCCCCTTCTCTGAATCATTTGACGGAGCTGCAGGACGGCCCATAGGTCGACCTACGGTCCGTCGTTTGTAGTAGTGGTTCCGCACTTAGTCAAGAATTCCCTGATTTTTCCTTCAAGCCATGATTGGCCATCTATGCCTACTAACTACGGACCATGACTGGACCTACGGTCCGTAGGTACCCTTTTCTGCAATAATCTTCAGCTGTGTCTTTCTACTTCCACGTCCGAACTTATTTCCTGCAATCATGATAAAAATACATTAATACCAATACAAAATAGCTCTAGACACACACAACTCTTAAGTGAAATGTATTAAAATAGTGTAAACTCACGGTATATCAACACCCTCAACTTAAATTCGTTGTTTGTCCTCAAGCGACGCACTAAGACTATAAACGACACTTATGTAGAAGAATACATTCAAGCTCAACCAATCACATGGTTTTCTATCCCAACTCTCTTTTCTAGTGCAAATCGTTTCTCTTAGACTCAACAAGCTAACTCATGCAGATCAAAACACGACAAAGATCGACCAATAGATACACAACATACACTTTTTCACAATCACAAAGGTACCAACTTTTCGACAATGTAACTAGTGCCCTTACTTCAAGCGAAATCCCTTTTCACACAATGAATATGATTTTGAGTACAAGGATTCATTCAACACTCACGCTCAGAAGTAACTTCAAGTACAGTTAGTGCTTAATACCATAGGCTTGACCTTATTTTCACTGCTTAGACTCTCCAAACTAGTTGCTAGGATCACTATAGGACTTTCTTAGCTTGTAACGTAGGCTCAGGGTCAGGTGTGGTACATTTGGGTACTTTTTAGTGACTTTTTGCCCTCCTTGATATTACATTGGCTTTGTACCTCTTCCTTGACCTACTTTTGGTAACTTTTCATCCCTTTTTCTCTCCCATCTCTTTTCAACCAAGGATGCGACTTTTGATGTTGTGACACTTGTTTATATATATTTTTCCCTTTTTCACTTTATTTTTCTTTATTTCTTTTCACGATTTTACTTATCACATTCTTTTGCCTTTTTCGCACAAAGTCACATCCTCTTTCTTTCTTTTTCTCTTTTCAACACTAAACTCTTTTCATACCCTTTTTTTCATTAGGCTTCCTCTTTCATAGCCACCCTTAACTTATGCATTTTGCCTTAGTTGAGGTGCACAATGCCCAATGTCAGACTAGGGCCAAGATCAGGGTCACTTTTGACTTAGCCACCCTCAACTTAGGCTTTTAGCCTAAGTCAAGGTGCCCATATCCAAGGAGGGACCGGGGCCAAGACAACATTTTAAGGGAAGGTGAGTTAGGTGAATCAAAAGAAATGGTCAATTTTAGGCTCAAATATTTGGATCAAAAGGGAACAATGCTACCATTTGTTTATATCATTTTAGGCTTAAGTGGACTAATTTGAACAATGGCCTATGATCACTTCCCAACTTCTAGCCTATATTATCCTAGCAGGACCAACGGAGCAAGTTCTAGATTGGCACAAAACTATCTGAACATTTAACTATCTTCACACACTCTTGGCACCTTGTTTCATTATCAGATTATCATATTACCAAGTTCAAGTTTTTAGCTTAAGTCATGGGGTCACATCGGTTCTTATCATGTCACATTCAGAGCCAACACATTCAACTCATTCTAGCCTATAGATTTTAGCACATATCACATTTTTTTGGATGGGTATCATTTTCTGCTTTCATGCTCATGCCATCATGCTTTATTCTTTATCATGCTCCTACACATACAATCCTAACACATGCCGGTTCAACAGAAATAAAAAAAATAGTCTTTAGGGGGAAAAGAACACATGCAAGAAAACCCCAAGAGAGGACTATAAGTTGGGTTACTCAGATTTCACCCTATCACTCATAATTTGTTTGCCCCACACCCAACAAAATAAAGTGTTATTGTCCTCAAAGCACACAAAAATAAGCAATAAAGGGTAGGGTGAAGGTGAAGCAAACCTGAGGCACAAATGCACCAAAGAACTCAACAAACGGGTGAGTCCGATTTCCCGGATCCCGCTGGATCAACATGGGGAACGCCATCAATAGCGCTCCCATCTATCATCGCAGCACCATCAGTAGTTCTCACATCATGGGGAATGCCATCAATAGCGCTCCCATCTATCATCTCAGCACCATCAATAGTGCTCACATTATTTCTCACAGTAGTAACAGCCTCTGTAGCGGGCACAGAACTCGAAGCCCCAAGAGCACCCTCACAAACCCTCTGCTGGTGCAACTCCTCATCCAAAATAGATGCTTTCCTAGCATACGTAGTATGCTAGCGCTCCCTCTTCTTTTCCCTCACATCCTCAGTGGCATCAGAAGTGTCGCTGGACCGGTGCCTCTTCCCTCAGGCACGAGTGGACTCGGACTGCAGTATGTTCTAGCTGAAAAGAGCATCTAACACCGTATCATCAGCCGGGGCAATAGGTGCGGACTCATGCGCATCCATGGATGGGGCTAGGATGGCATCAAGATCGGCCTGAAAGTGATCCAACTTAGTCTAGAAAGAGGAGATATCTAGGGGGGCTGGTCGCTCGAGGACTCGTAACTCGAACGCATCCAGGCACTTATTAACGGCCTGGACCTTCAGGTCCATCATGGGCTCCATCTTCCTCTCCCTCCTGGCCTCGGACTCTAAGATAGACCGGTCCATTCAAGGCTTCACGTGATGAAGCAGTGTGGCCATCTGTGCTTCCAATTTTTGAACACAAGCAAGGGGCATGACAACGGATCCTGACCAAGGGGTGGCTCTGGATGAGCTAGGGGCCCAACTAGCGGCATGAGATAGAACGCTCCAACTCCCTCTGCTCTGCATTCCGCTGGAACGCTCCACTCCTCACAATGTCCCACTGGCAGTCAAATTCTGCGAAATTGAGTGCCCAATTAGTGCCCGAACCGTAGAGGAACCGGCTGATAGTGATCTGCGGCATGTCCTCCAAAAACCCACGCACTAGTGTAGCCTTGAGTGGTGGCTGGGCTCTGGGCTTGGCATTTTTGTGAATAGAGCCTCGGAGAGTGGCTGCGTAGGAAGCATAGAACTCCCTCACGATCTCCTCACTATATGTCCCTAATTCTTGGGCCATCCACTCACATCTGTATTGCTGAAAGAGCCGGTAGATGTTGGGTATGGTGTGTAGGCTCCCTGTGAGAACTCTATGCTCCTCTGTGATAAGTCGGGCCATCTTCTCTTTTCGTTTAACATCTTGGCATCCCTATAGATTTGCCATTGACCCTCAACGCACCATATATTAGGCTCCTCAGCAACCGGAGTAGGGTCGGTGTTTGGTGGCACTAGAACCACCCCCGAACTAGTAGCCTCATCAGATGAGGTAGCCCTACCATGTGAACTTGAGCCTGTTGCGGAGCTAGAAGCAAACCTGGAATCAGAGGTGGACTTAGAACTAATGAGTCCATAATTTGGACTCATTTAGGGCTTGTTTTTAATAAAATTAGTATCCTCAATTGCATATTTTGTCTCCATAACTGATGTAAATGCTTGAATTTCAGGTATTTGAATGTTAGAAACAACGCATGGACACTATGGAGCAAAAAGGAACAAGGCAACCAAAAGAATGAAGAAAAGAATGCCTGAGGATCGCCCAAACCATTGGGCGATTCGCCAATGGCCTCGGGCTCGCCCAACATCAGATGTGCCAAGTGCTGAAGGAGGTAACCATGTTGGTGATGGGAAAGTTTAGTCGGCGAATCACCGAATTACCTTGATACCGCCTAAAGTTACAGAAGGTGGAGTAAAACGAAGAATACTTTAGGTGAACAGTAGAACCAGTTGGCGTATCGCCAATACATTCAGCCGAAGAGAACCAGATTTCCAAAGGTTGCTTAAGAAGTTTTGAACACATGCAGATGGGCGAAACAAAAGGAAAAAGGTAATTCATCGAAATGCTCAGCGATGCAGATCTGATTCACCTAAAGTCACAGTCGTCAAACCAAGAATGAGTAAAAGAAAATTGAAGGTGAAATGATGAACACTCGGCGCAATGCCGACAGGTCGGCGACACCCGACTAACCTCGCTGAATGGTCTGTGGTTGCCACACCTCAGACTTCTTTAAATTAATTTTTGGAGGTGAAAGAGAGCATTCATAAAAAAAAAAAAAAAAGGGAACAATGCAATTAGAGAGAAAAACACCATAAAAGGGTTTTGAGTGTGATTTTCATAGAGATTTCGAAAAAGATTTTGTAATCAATCAAATTTCTAGTTTATTTTTTCATGAACCCTAAATTTGATGCATTTATTGATGGGAAGAAGTATGGGTGTTGATTTTCTTTCCATTTTTAATATGAGTGGCAACAACCCTTCGCTTGGGGTTTTGACCATGAAGCCAATTATTGAATTTTGCTAAGTGGGTAGTGTTGAAATACGAACGGGGAGGTTGATTTGAAGTGGGTCTGGATCGTTATAGTGTTTTTATGTTATTTTGCATTATTTAGTGCAACCATTTCCGCGTTGAGCTTGCTCGAGAGAGAAGTTCAGAACCAAAGTAATGATCTCAGCATCCTTAGTAGTGGGTTAGCCGGATTTCAGCTCGAGAGAGTGAAACACGAAACCTATCCTTTGTATCTAGCTTGAGAGAGTGGATTTGATGAGGGCAAAATGCTGGGCATCTTCCGATTGGTGATGAAGTTTGAGAGAATTCGTCATAGAAAAGGTAATTGTTTGAGAGAAAATTATCTTATACATAGTCCGACCTACCCAAAATAAAATGACCTACCGTTGGTATCAACATTTACCTTCTAAAGTGAAATTTGACAATTGGTTGGTCAATTCCCCAAGTTTTACTCTAGTATTTGTTTACTTCGTAATTATTCGTGAATTTGGGCCTAAAGTTGTAGATACTCCATAATCTTAAAGGTATAAGGGAAATATTGTTGAAAAGACTGTGTCAAATCTTAACCTTGGAATTTTAAAGAAAGCCTACTCCCTTGGGACTCGACTCCAACCCTTGGTTGGGTTACTTTACTATTGTACGATCGTAGACACTTGAATTAGAAGTTGGGTCTTAATTACGCAAACGTCAAAATGGCGCCGTTGCCAGGGAGTAGCACTACTTAGAATTCTTTGATTGAAGGTTTGACAATCTCAAATTTATTGGTTGTAATTGATTTAGTTTTGGCTGCTTTGTGCACGTATTGGCTGAACTACCTAGAAGTGAACATGAGTGATGAAGAAATGAACGGCAGTCAAGCAGGTCATCGAGACAGCATTGATGACATCAATAGTGTCTACAACCCAGATCAGTCGGGTGGAAGGGGCGCAATTTGCATCCTACAAACTGATGGGAATGCGATATTTGAAGTCACTAGCATAACTCTCCACCTTCTCCAAATGAGGGGACTTTATGGAGGGCTAGATCACGAAGACCTGCATGGACATGTAAGAAGCTTTAAAGAAGTTTGAAATCCTTTCTCATTCAAGGGAGTGTCGCAAGAATCAATCCGGTTGCGGCTATTCCTGTTGTCTTTAAAAGGAGAAGCTAATAAGTGGTTAACCGAGTTACCAAACAATTCCATCACATTATGGGAGGAGCTGGTTGTAGCATTTAACACAATATTTTTTCCTCCATCAAGAATGATGAAACTTAGAGATGAAATTCAAGGTTTCAAGCGAAGGGATGGGGAACCACTCCATGAAACATGGGTGAGATTCAAGAAACTCCTACTTAAATGCCCAACCCATAGGCTACCAAATGATTTGTTACTTCAATATATTTTACGGGAGTCTTGATTCGGTTAATAAAGGAGTAGCTGACCAGTTGGTACGAGGAGGAATAATGTTGTAATCATTTGAGGTGGCTTCACTTCTTCTAGATGACATGACTAGAATAAATCAAGCGTGGTATACCAAAGAAGATCACATCTCTCCATTTCATTTTAGATTAACACAAGAACAACTGGATAAAGAGAAAGAGAGGGATGAAAACATCAACAAGATGTTGACCCAAATGGAAGTTCTACAAGAGCATATGAAGGGAACATGTGAAGTGTTCAGAGTTGAGGAGGGTTCATTCTCAAGCTATTCAAAGCCTATGGAGAATCAAGGTTGGAACTCCAAAACATGTGAGGAGGGTTTCTACCCACATTATTGGCAGCGAGGTGGAAACCAAGGTTGGAACCATCATAAGGAAGTCGAGCAAAGGAGGTGCCATCAAGATTTGTCCGAACAATATGAGCACTGGAGAAAAGAGGATGAATATGAAGAGAACCACACTCATTCAAGTGAAAGCCCTAAATCAAGGGGGAGTGCAAATAGCCCTCGTGTGAATGATTTGCTTACACGCATTCTTGACAAAGTTGAAGGCTCAGATGATTTATTGAAAGGGATGAAAGATGACTTCTCATCCTTGAACAATAAAGTAAACTCACACGCAGATGCAATCAAAATCCTTGAAGGTCAAATGGGTTTACTTACAATGCAATCGAAACAAAGAATGGAGGCAAATGATGAAGACAGAGGGCAGGCTGTTGTTACTAGGAGCGGAAAAGAAGTAAAAGGTGATCTGATGGGAAATGAGGAAGTGCATATTCAAAATGAAAGAAAAGATATGGAGGATGAACAAATAACCATCCCACAATACAACACAATGGGGCCACAAAGTGATGTAGAGAAACAAAATTCATGCCCAAAAGTCAAGCAACCTTTACCCAAAATACCTCTTTCATTTCAACAACGCCTCAAGAAGAAGAATGAGGATGAAAAATTCAAGAAAGTTTTATCGGTATTCAAGACCTTATCAATTAATCTCCCTCTAGTTGAAGCATTGTTGGAAATGCCCGGTTACGCCAAATTCATGAAGGAGTTAGTCACAAAAAAGGATCTTGGATTTTGAGACGATTGAAGTCTCTCATAGTTGTAGTGCAATTATGACTAAGGAGTTGATCGAAAAGAAAGATGACCCTAGGGCATTCACCATTTCGTATACCATAGGCATGCTCAAGTTCGCAAAAGACTTATGCGATCTAGGAGCAAGTATTAATCTAATTCCTTATGCTATTTATAAACAAATCGGGTTGGGTGAACCGCAGGCAACAACTATGAGACTCTTGATGGCTGACAGATCGATCAAGCATCCGGTGGGGATACTTTATAATATTTTGGTTAAGGTCGACAGGTTCATCTTTCCGACTGATTTTGTCATACTCGACTGTGACATAGATCCCGAAATTCCTATAATCTTGGGAAGGCCATTTTTGGCAACTGGGAGAGTGTTAGTGGATGTCTAGATTGGGGAGCTGAAATTTCGGGTTAATGATGATGAAGTCACCTTTGATGTGTGAAAATCAATAAAACACCCCAGTGACATTCATGTAATCTCAACTGATGATATGATTGACGAGGTTGTGGAAAGTGTGAGCCATCTGATGTTCAGCAAAGAACCCCTTGAGGTTGTGTGGGCTAACGATGAAGAGTTTGAAGTTCAAAACTAAGATGAAGTGGTAGCCGCTTTTTCAAGTATGGGGGAATTCACAAAGACTCCAATGAAGCTGGACATTGACTTAAAGAATTGAGAGAGCCCTCCCGCCAAACCGTCAACCGAAGAACCACCAAGTCTCAAACTTAAGGTATTACCTTCGTACCTTCGGTATGCTTTCTTAGGCAAGAATAACACCTTGCCGGTGATTATTGCGTCCGACTTACTTGATTGGCAAGTAAAATTGCTCCTTGAAGTACTGAAAAGGCATATAAAAGCCATCGGCTAGACTATCGTTGATATAGTGGGCATCCCTCCAGGCATTTGCACAAACAAAATTCAGCTTGACAGTGATTGTAAACCGAGTGTTGAGCATCAGCGAAGATTGAACCTGCCAATGCAAGAGGTGGTGAAAAAGGAAATAATAAAGTGGTTGGACGCGGGAGTGATCTACCCGATTGCATATAGCAAATGGGTCAGTCCGGTACAATGTGTACCAAAAAAAGGAGGAGTAACAGTTGTCCCTAATGACAAGGGGAGCTTGTACTTATGCACCTTGTGACCGGATGGAGAGTTTGCATGGACTACCGGAAACTGAACTCATGGACTTAAAAAGATCATTTCCCTATGCCCTTTATGGATCAAATGCTTGACCAACTATCCGAGAGAGGGTGGTATTTCTTTTTGGATGGGTACTCTGGCTATAACCAAATCTCCATTGCTCTATAGGATCAAGAGAAAACAACCTTCACATGCCCATATGGTACTTTCACCTTCAAACGAATGTCATTCGAATTTTGTAATGCCCCGGCTATGTTCCAGCGTTGCATGCCATCCATCTTTGCTGACATGGTGGAAGACTCAATGGAAGTATTTATGGATGACCTCTCAGTTGTGGGTAACACATTTGCAGAATGCTTAAAGCACTTAGGCCAAGTTCTCCAAAGATGTGTGGAGACCAATTTAGTCCTGAATTGGGAAAAGTGTCATTTCATGGTTAAGGAAGGAATTGTGCTTGGTCACAAAGTATCACAAAAGGGGCTGGAAGTCGACAGAGCAAAAGTCGATGTAATTGCGAAATTACTGCCACCGATTTCAGTAAAGGGGGTTTGGAGTTTTTTGGGACATGCAGGATTTTATAGGAGATTCATCAAAGATTTCTCAAAGATTGCACTTTCTCTATGCAAACTTTTGGAAAAAGAGGTGAAATTTCCCTTTGATGATGGTTGTATGGTAGCTTTTAACTGCCTGAAAGAAAAACTGATTTTCACTCCAATCATCATTAGTCCTGATTGGTCAGAGCCATTTGAAGTAATGTACGATACAAGCGGCATGGCATTGGGCATAGTGTTGGGACAGAAACAAAACAAGCTCTTTCATCCCATTTACTACGCAAGAAAAACTTTAAACAGTGCTCAACGTAACTACACAGTTACCGAACAAGAGCTACTTGCAGTGGTTTATGCGTTTGAGAAGTTTCGCACATACTTGCTGGGAACAAAAGTAATTATTCACACTGATCATGTTGCATTGTGTTATCTAATGGCAAAGAAAGACGCCAAACCGAGACTTTTAAGGTGGGTGCTTTTACTGCAAGAGTTCAATTTTGAAGTCAAAGATAGAATGGGTTGTGAAAATCAAGTGGCAGATCACTTGTCACAATTGGAAGGCAAGGAGACTGACGAGCTGGAGGTCGACATTAATGATGTCTTTCCTGATGAACAGGTATTCGCAGTAACTCTCCAACAACCTCTTTGGTATGCTAATTTTGTAAATTATTTGGTGTGTGGATTAATGTCGTATGAACTGAACTTCTACCAACAAAAGAAGTTCTTGTTCGATGCTAAGAAATACATGTGGGACGAGCCATATTTGTTTAGAGAGTGTGTTGACCACATCATCAGAAGATGTGTTCCGGAAGAAGAGGCTAGGGAGATCCTGCATGTGTGTCACGCTTCGTCGATAGGAGGACATAATGGTGGTGTTCGGACAGCAGCTAAGGTGCTACAAAGTGGGTACTATTGGCCGTCTCTATACAAAGATGCATATGAGTTTGTTAAGAGGTGCCCGCAATGTCAAAAGCAAGGTGGTGTATCAAAAAGGCACGAGTTGCCTCTAACACCCATTTTGGAAGTGGAGCTATTTGATGTATGAGGGATCGATTTCATGGGCCCATTTGTGAGCTCATTTGGGAACAAATACATCTTGGTGGCCGTGGATTATGTGTCCAAATGGGTAGAAGCTATCGCCCTCCCAAACAACAAGGGAAAGAGTGTCGTCCAATTCTTGAAGCGCTACATTTTTGCAAGGTTTGGGACTCCGAGAGCCATTATTAGCGATGGGGGATCTCACTTTTGTAATAAATGGTTCTTAGGTGCACTGAGTAAGAATGGGGTTAAGCACAAAGTAGCAACACCGTACCATCCCTAAACAAGTGGCCATGTTGAAGTGTCAAACAGGGAGATCAAAAGAATTTTGGCTAAAACAGTGAATGCAAATAGAACGGATTGGTCTCGAAAGTTGGATGACGCACTATAGGCGTATCGCACCACCTACAAAACTCCAATTAGTATGTCACCATATCAGTTAGTTTTTGGGATGTCTTGCCATTTACCAGTGGAGCTGGAGCATAAAGCAATGTGGTCATTGAAGGCTCTAAATTTGGATTGGACAAAAACTTCAAAAGAGAGAGTAGAGGAGCTAAACGAGTTGGACAAATTCAGGTTTAAAGCTTACGAAAGTTTAGCTCTCTACAAGAAAAATATGAAAAAGTGGCATGATGCTAAAATACTTAAGAGAGAGTTTAAGGTGGGAGATTGGGTGTTACTATACAACTCCTGACTGAGGTTGTTTCCCGGAAAACTCAAATCGAAATGGTCAGGACCATTTAGAGTGAAGCGAGTGTTCTCAAATTGCGCCATAGAAGTTGAAGGGCAGGAAGGACCTGCATTTAAGGTGAATTGGCAGCGTTTGAAGTTATACTTTGGTGAATGCCAGGAGATTTCTCTTATTGAAGTGGTGGACATGGAAGATGCTTGAAAGCACTTCCACGTCGTGCCACGACGTTAACTAAGGCGCTTCTTGGGAGGCAACCCAAGTTTTACTGTTTTAAATAATATGTGTTGATATTGCAGGAGTGGGTTCAATGAACAAGACAAAATACTCTTGGCTAATCACCAAATCACTTCGGCGAGCATGATGCAGTTCGCCTTATGGCTTTCAAAAAAAGGGGCTGAGATACAGGAGCATTCGGCGGGACACATTTACTAGTCGGCGAACCACCGATTTCTTTCGGCGACTCGATTTTCCTCGCCCTTCCTAGTCAGCATATCTGAAGTTCATTATGCGAATCGGAAAATGGTTCAGCGTTCTTCTATATTTTCGCCAATCTGCCTCACACAGAAATGCAATCTACTAGAACAAAGGGCGATTTGACTACCATAAGGCGATTCGCCGAATCTTTCAGCGACCCTTTCACTGCTTCGCCAACTGGCCATTTAGTGAAGATTTCTTGATACCCTACTTTACTTGTTTACACACTAGATTGCTTTCATATCTTGCTGTTATTTATATTAAATTTCGGTAATTATCTGCTCTCCACTCACATTGAGGACAATGTGAATAGTTTAAGTTGGGGGTGTTCTGTGGCCTTATTCTTATTTGTTTTCTTCTTGTTTGTTTTAAAGGTTCTTGTTTCAAAACCCCGTACTTGTGTTGAAAGAAGTTGTTCTCTTGAAAATTTGAGTATCGGTCTTTATCAATACCAATGACTTGAATAGTGCTCATAATCGAATAAACATGAATGTGCGGCTACAATGAGGCCAAATGAAGTTACATAGACAATATGTGAACTCTTTGCATCTCGTTGTGACTAGCCAGTGATCAAATCGAGTCTCTTGTGATGATCGTTGCACACTAGCGAAAGTGTGGAGTCTTGTTTGACTTTTAGTGTCAATGCCTAGTGTGATGAGCTTACCTGTGAACTACGCATGATGGATCCTAGAATTTGCCCCGTTGGTCTGGTCAACCAAGTGATTCTGTCTCTTGATATGATCTTAGGCAACTTCGAAGAGTGTGAACCAATTTGACATATACCTCTTTTGTGGCCTACCGTGTAAGTGTATGAACCACTTTTGAACACCCCTTGAGCCTTACCTTTATTTGGAAGAAAGTTGATGAAAACAATGACCTTTCTTTATCAATCACCCATAATCCTCATGACGTTGTGGTTAGTTGAATAGCCAACTTAGGCCAAAAGCCTAAGTTGGGGTGTGGTGAAAAGAGAAGGTAAATCAAGAAGTGCAAGAAAATACCTTCTACCCAAATGGAACCCCTCCAAGAATGAAGAAGTTGTGAAATAAAGTTATGAAAATACAAAGAAAATGGGGTTTCCAACTATCCATGGGAAGTGAATAATGGGACTACTTGTGAGCACAAACGAGAATGATGAAGTAAAGGAAGTGTTGTTCACACCTCATTTCATGAGGACTATAGCCATTGAGCCTAAATGATCATACCTTC
This sequence comes from Solanum acaule, assembly GCA_036250505.1. Taxonomy (NCBI): domain Eukaryota; kingdom Viridiplantae; phylum Streptophyta; class Magnoliopsida; order Solanales; family Solanaceae; genus Solanum; species Solanum acaule. The sequence continues at coordinate 5,280 of JAJOOR010006782.1, read as the reverse complement.
GCACGCAGCCCCATTACAAGTCGTAAAAAGACCTTTTTTATCTTGAGTGAGCTTAAGCAAGTGTTGATTGGAAAATACGTGTAAACCTATGGGTGAAATCGTGCATTGTATTCATCTTTGTGAGTGTGAGCGTTGCAGTTGATTCTGAAACTTTAAATTATGAACCATTATGTGTGAATATGGAATCATTCTTTGTGTGAGGGCATTTGAACACTTTAGTTGAGCTTGAACTTGCATTTGAAGCAAGTATTGTGAGCTTGAGATTCTGTGATATTGGTGAGTCGCAACTTGAAACTTTGAGTGCACATTTGATCTTTGCATGAGTAAATTCAGTCTTGATTGTGTGCATTCAGGATTGAGTCTTGTGTAGCACTGTTCGAGACACCCTTTTTTAGCAGCTAGACTCTAGTTTGCTTGAGGACAAGCAAAAGTTTAAGTTGAGGCTGTTGATGAGTCCAGAATTTGGACTCATTTAGGGCTATATTTTGATAGAATTAGTGTCCTCAATTGCATATTTTGTCTCTATATCTGATGAAAATCCTTAAGTTTCAGATATTTGAGTTGAGAGACAAAGCATGGACGCTATCGAGCAAAAAGGAACAAAGTGGCTGAAAGAAGGAAGAAAAGACGGCCTAATGATCACCTAATCCATTAGGCGTGTCGCCGAAAGGCCTACAACCTCACCTAATGTTCCAGTGTGCTTAGCCTTGAAGAAAAAGGTCAAGTCTGCGAGAAAAAAGAGTAGTCGGTGAATCGCCAAGCAGTTCCGCGAAGCATCACCATATCGCCCAATGATTCAAAATGCAAAGATGTTGAAGGCAAAAGCTAAAAGGCGAGGTACCAGACCAAAAGGCGGATCGTCGAGTAGTTCGGCGATCCCGACTAACTGCGCCGAGTGGATCCTTCGCAGCACACTTTTTGATAGCTATAAATACTCACTTAAATTTGTAGCTTAGTATCAGGACATTGGAGAACTAAGTTTTAGAATAGAACAGTTTTTACATTTTTGGAGACATTGTTCTTGAGCCTTTAAGATTCAAAGGGTTTCAACTCCAAGAAATTGGAAGTGGGTCTTCAAGAATCTTCATCCTTGATGTGTTTAAAGACTTTATTTATCATACCCATTTGATGGTAACACATTTTGGTATCGATTTTTATCTCTTTTTCATGTCTAGCTAAAACCCCAATTCTTGGGGTGTGATTTTGTGAATATGGGTTAAATTATTTGTTGGATCTTGCTTGTTGATGGTTTATTTGTTGTTTAAATGTGATTTCATTTAGTAGTTGTGTATGAACTTAATGGAGTTGTAGTTGCAAATACGATTTCATCTTAGTGTTTTCGGCTTGTTCGAGAAAGAGGTCGTAAAACTAAGACTACTAAATTGATAGTCGGTGGTATTGGGTCGACATGGGTTCAGCTCGAGAGAGTGAATCCTCGTCTTTCTCCCACACATTCAGCTCAAGAGAGTGAATAGGCTAAGGTGGAGGCTATGCTTAAAGCGGCAACTCGGTGTTCTAGAGAAACCGAGTCGATTCGAGGTAAGTTGCTCGAGAGAGAATTTACCCCTACTATAGTCTAGCCTAGTCACAAATACTCAAAAATTTACTATCAAAAGCACGTACTCGACAATTTAGTTTATCCTGTATTCCTATCACATCCCAAGAATCCCGTCTCTCTATCTCGTTTTCTTATATTTTTACTGTTTTTTAGTTGTTAATTGACTACAAACCCCCATTATAATTGACACTTGCATCATCCCTTTTAGATTTAGTATGTTTATACTCAATAATGTTTTTCAGTACGGTTAACTTTAGCATTTTTTGTGCTTAACCATTAATTTTCAGGAACCGCTCCCTTGGGACTGGACCCCAACCCTTGGTTGGGTTACTTTACTATTGTACGATCGTAGACACTTGAATTGGAAGTTGTGTCTTGATTACGCAAACATCAAAATTATTATGTGGCCTTCTTCTTATTTGTTTTCTTCTTGTTTGTTTTAAAGAATCTTGTTCAAAAACCCGTACTTGTGTTGAAAGAAGTTCTTCTCTTGAAAATTTGAGTATCAGTCTTGATCGATTCCGATGACTTGAATAATGCTCATAATCGAACAAACAAGAATGTGCGGCTACAATGAGGCCAAATGAAGTTGCATAGACAATATGTGAACTCTTTGCATCTCGTTGTGACTAGCCAGTGATCAAATTGAGTCTCTTGTGATGATCGTTACACACTAGAGAAAGTGTGGAGACTTGTTTGACTTTTAGTGTCAATGCCTAGTGTGATGAGCTTACCTGTGAACTATGCATGATGGATCCTAGAATTTGCCCCATTGTTCCGGTCAACTAAGTGATGCTATCTCTTGATATGATCTTAGGCAACTTTGAAGAGTGTGAACCAATTTGACATATACCTCTTTTGTGGCCTACCTTGTAAGTGTGTGAACCGCTTTTGAACACCCATTGAGCCTTACCTTTCTTTGGAGGAAACTTTATGAAAACAATGGCCTTTCTTTATCCATCACCCATAATCCTCATGACGTTGTAGTTAGTTGAATAGCCAACTTAGGCCAAAAGCCTAAGTTGGGGGTATGGTGAAAAGAGAAGGTAAATCAAGAAGTGCAAGAAAATACCTTCTACCCAAATGGAACCCCTCCAAGAATGAAGAAGTTGTGAAATAAAGTTATGAAAATACAAAGAAAATGGGGTTTCCAACTATCCATGGGAAGTGGATAATGGGACTACTTGTGAGCACAAACGAGAATGATGAAGGAAAGGAAGTGTTGTTCACACCGCATTTCATGAGGACTATAGCCATTGAGCCTAAATGACCATACCTTTGCACATAGCCCCATTACAAGCCGTAAAAAAACCTTTTAGATCTTGAGTGAGCTGAAGCAAGTGTTGATTGGAAAATACGGGCAAACCTATGGGTGAAATCGTGCATTGTATTCATCTTTGTGAGTGTGAGCGTTGCAGTTGATTCCAAAACTTTAAATTATGAATCATTATTTATGTGAGGGAATTTGAACACTTTAGTTGAGCTTGAACTTGCATTAGAAACAAGTATTGTGAGCTTGAGATTCTTTGATATTGGTGAGTCGCAACTTGAAACTTTGAGTGCACATTTGATCTTTGCATGAGTAAATTCAGTCTTGATTGTGTGCATTCATGATTGAGTCTTGTGTAGCACTGTTCGAGACATCCTTTTTGAACTGCTGAACTTGAGTGTGCTCAAGGACAAGCAAATGCTTAAGTTGGGGGTGTTGATGAGTCCATAATTCGGACTCATTTAGGGATTCTTTTTAATAAAATTAGTGTCCTCAATTGCATATTTTGTCTCCATAACTGATGTAAATGCTTGAATTTTAGGTATTTGAATTTTAGAGACAGCGCATGGCTATGGAGAAAAAAGGAACAAGGCAACCAAAAGAATGAAGAAAAGAAGGCCTGAGGATCGCCCAAACCATTGGGCGATTCGCCAATGACCTCGGGCTCGCCCAACATCAAATGCGCCAAGTGCTGAAGGAGGTAACCACGTTGGCGATGGGAAAGTTTAGTCGGCGAATCGCCAAATTACTTTGATACCGCCTAAAGTCACAGAAGGTGGAGCAAAACGAAGAATACTTTAGGCGAACAGTAGAACCAGTTGGCGTATCGCCGATACATTCGGCGGAAGACAACCAGATCACTAAAAGTTGCTGCAGAAGATTTGAACACATGCAGATGGGTGAAACAAAAGGAAAAAGTCAATTCGCGGAAATGCTCGGCGACGCAGATCCGATTCGCCTAAAGTCACTGTCGTCAAACCAAGAATGAGTAAAATAAAATTGAAGGTGAAATTATGACCACTCGGTGCATCACCGACAGGTCGGTGACACCTGACTAACCTCACCGAATAGTCCTTGGCTGCCACACCTCAGACTTGTTTAAATTAATTTTTGGAGATGAAAGAAAGCATTCAAAAAAAGAGGGAACGACGCAATTAGAGAGAAAAACACCATAAAAGAGTTTAGAGTGAATTTCATAGAGATTTTCGAAAAAGATTTTGTAATCAATAAAATTTCTAGTTTATTTCCTCGTGAACCCTAAATTTGTTGCATTTATTGATGGGAAGAAGTATGTGTGTTGATTCTCTTTCCATTTTTAATATGAGTGGCTAAAACCCTTCGCTTGGAGTTTTGACCATGAAGCCAATTATTGAATTTTGCTAAGTTGGTAGTGTTGAAATATGAACGAGGAGGTTGATTTGAAGTGGGTCTGGATCGTTATGGTGATTTGAAGTTATTTTGCATTATTTAGTGCAACCATTTCTGCGTTGTGAGCTTGCTCGAGAGAGAAGTTCAAAACCAAAGTAATGATCTCAGTATCCTTAGTAGTGGATTAGCCGGATTTCAGCTCGAGAGAGTGAAACATGGAACCTATCATTTGTTCTAGCTCGAGAAAGTGGATTTGATGAGGCCAAAGGGCTGGGCATCTTCCGATTGGTGATGAAGTTCGAGAGAATTCGTCATAGAAAAGGTAATTGTTTTAAGAGAAAATTATCTTATACATGGTCCGACCTACCCAAAACAAAATGACCTACCGTTGGTATCAACATTACCTTCTAAAGTGAAATTTGACAATTGGCTGGTCAATTCCCCAAGTTTTACTCTAGTATTTGTTTACTTCGTAATTATTTGTAAATTTGGGCCTGAAGTTGATAGATACTCCATAATCCTAAAGGTATAAGGGAAATATCGTTGAAGAGACTACGGATCGTAGTCCACTTTCGTGGTTCCACACTTAGCATTTATTGGTTGTGTGCAGACCCACGGACCTGATCTACGGTTCGTAGATTGGCCTACGGTCCATAGACAGGGTCTCGTGGGTCAAGTCTTGTAACGACCCTCAAAATGAAGTAGGATGAAGTAGAGCCTCACATGGGTTTTATGCATTAATAACTTGTTAAAATAATGAAGAATAGACTTTTTAGTCAGTTTTAAAGAGTTTGGAAGTCAAACGTCAAGGGACGACCAAGACGTTCGGAAACTAGTCTTTTGCGTTTTGGTGTGTTCTAGTATGTTGTTCATGTTTTTATGTGTTGCTTGGAGTCTAAAAATCAGTGGAGGTGACCCTAGTGTCTTAATAAATGTTTTTACGGTCAAAACATTCGGGTACGACTACCCGGGACCACCCTAAGGGTCCCCGAGGAGGACCCCAACCCTTGGCCAAACAAGCTGCAAAGGCAGCTTGAAGTTGTGCATGGAGGGAGTGGCTCCGCGTCGCGGACCTGCTCCACCA
>JAJOOR010006781.1:0-23460 GCA_036250505.1 Solanum acaule | reverse complement strand
GGCTCGCTCAAACCACCTTACGGTAGTTTGGTTGCGTAGATATCGAAAAAATACGCGGGTTCAAAAAAAAAATCGCCTGAAACGGACATCCGAAGCCCGAGTTATGGACGTTTGAAGTTTCCCAAATTCACAGCTACCTTCAATCTTTGAGATGCTGAATTTTCAGATTATTGTAACTTTTGATTCGAACGTTCGTTTGACGCAATTTTTTTTTTGAATCGTCGTATTTTTTTGAGATCTATTTTTGAAAAATTCCTCCGCTTCAATTGAATTTACTTTATATTTTTTCATCATATTTCTACTCGTATAAGGAAACAGTAAAAGGCATTTTTGGGAAAATTGGCACGTGCAAACCGCGTCACGGTAGTTTGGTTGTGTAGATATCGAAAAAATACGCAGGATCCAAAAAAAACCGCATCAAACGGACATCCGAAGCTCGAGTCATGGCCGTTTGAATTTCCTTTTTCTTTTCTCATCTTGTTTCTACTATTCAAACAATGAGTAAAATGGGTTTTTTGAAAAACCAACTATTTAAAACCACCTTACGGTAGATTGGTTGCGTAGATATCGAAAAAATACGCGGGTTCAAAAAAAAAATCGCCTGAAACGGACATCCGAAGCCCGAGTTATGGACGTTTGAAGTTTTCCAAATTCACAGCTACCTTCAATCTTTAAGATGCTGAATTTTCAGATTATCGGAACTTTTGACTCGAACGTCTGTTTGACGCAATTTTTTTTTTGAATCCTCGTATTTTTTCGAGATCTATTTGAAATACTCATCCGCTTCAACTGAATTTCCTTTTTATTTTTTCATCATATTTCAACTCGTATAAGGAAACAGTAAAAGGCATTTTTGGGAAAATCGGCACGCGCAAAGTGCGTCACGGTAGTATGGTTGCGTAGATATCGAAAAAATATGCGGGTTGAAAAAAAATTCGCCTGAAACGGACATCCGAAGCCCGAGTTATGGACGTTTGAATTTTCCCAAATTCACAGCTACCTTCATTCTTTAAGATACTGAATTTTCAGATTATCGTAACTTTTGACTCGAACGTCCGTTTGACGCAATTTTTTTTTTGAATCCTCGTATTTTTTCAAGATCTATTTTTGAAAAACTCCTCCGCTTCAATTGAATTTACTTTTTATTTTTTCATCATATTTCTATTCGTATAAGGAAAGAGTAAAAGGCATTTTTGGGAAAATTGGCACGTGCAAACCGTGACACGGTAGTTTGGTTGCGTAGAAATCGAAAAAATACGCAGGTTCAAATCAAAAATCGCATCAAACGGACATCCGAAGCTCAAGTCATGGCCGTTTGAATTTCCTTTTTCTTTTCTTATCTTGTTTCTACTATTCAAAAAATGAGTAAAATGCGTTTTTTGAAAAATCGGCTCGCTCAAACAACCTTACGGTAGTTTGGTTGCGTAGATATCGAAAAAATACTCGGGTTCAAAAAAAAAATCGCCTGAAACAGACATCCGAAGCCCGAGTTATGGACGTTTGAAGTTTCCCAAATCCACAGCTACCTTCAATCTTTAAGATGCTGAATTTTCAGATTATCGTAACTTTTGAGTCGAACGTCCGTTTGACGCAATTTTTTTTTGAATCCTCGTATTTTTTCGAGATCTATTTGAAAAACTTGTCCGCTTCAACTGAATTTCCTTTTTATTTTTTCATCATATTTCAACTCGTATAAGGAAACAGTAAAAGGCATTTTTGGGAAAATCGGCACGCGCAAACTGCGTCACGGTAGTTTGGTTGCGTAGATATCGAAAAAATATGCGGGTTGAAAAAAATTTCGCCTGAAACGGACATCCGAAGCCCGAGTTATGGACGTTTGAAGTTTCCCAAATTCACAGCTACCTTCAATCTTTAAGATGCTGAATTTTCAAATTATCGTAACTTTTGACTCGAACGTCCGTTTGATGCAATATTTTTTTTGAATCCTCGTATTTCTTCGAGATCTATTTGAAAAACTCTTCCGCTTCAACTGAATTTCCTTTTTATTTTTTCATCATATTTCAACTTGTATAAGGAAACAGTAAAAGGCATTTTTGGGAAAATCGGCACGCGCAAACTGCTTCACGGTAGTTTGGTTGCGTAGATATCGAAAAAATATGCGGGTTGAAAAAAAATTCGCCTGAAACGGACATCCGAAGCCCGAGTTATGGACGTTTGAAGTTTCCCAAATTCACAGCTACCTTTAATCTTTAAGATGCTGAATTTTCAGATTATCGTAACTTTTGACTCGAACGTCCGTTTGATGCAATTTTTTTTTTGAATCCTCGTATTTTTTCGAGATCTATTTGAAAAACTTGTCCGCTTCAATTGAATTTCCATTTTATTTTTTCGTCATATTTCTACTGGTATAAGGAAACAGTAAACGGCGTTTTTGGGAAAATCGGCACGCGCAAACCGCGTCACGGTAGTTGGTTGCGTAGATATCGAATTAATACTCAGGTTCAAAACAAAAATCGCATCAAACGGACATCCGAAGCTCGAGTCATGGCCGTTTGAATTTCCTTATTCTTTTCTCATCTTGTTTCTACTATTCAAAGAATTAGTAAAATGCATTTTATGAAAAATCGGCTCGATCAAACCACCTTACGGTAGTTTGGTTGCGTAGATATCGAAAAAATACGCGGGTTCAAAAAAAAAATCGCCTGAAACAGACATCCGAAGCCCGAGTTATGGACGCTTGAAGTTTCCCAAATCCACAGCTACCTTCAATCTTTAAGATGCTGAATTTTCAGATTATCGTAACTTTTGAATCGAACGTCCGTTCGACGCATTTTTTTTTTGAATCCCCGTATTTTTTCGAGATTTATTTGAAAAATTCATCCGCTTCAATTGAATTTCCTTTTTATTTTTTCATTATATTTCTACTCGTATAAGGAAACAGTAAAAGGCATTTTTGGGAAAATTGGCACGTGCAAACCGCGTTACGGTAGTTTGGTTCCGTAGATATCGAAAAAATACGCGGGTTCAGAAAAAAAATCGCATCAAACGGACATTCGAAGCTCGAGTCATGGCCGTTTGAATTCCCTTTTTCTTTTCTCATCCTGTTTCTACTATTCAAAGAATGAGTAAAATGCGTTTTTTGAAAAACCGACTATTTCAAATCACCTTACGGTAGTTTGGTTGCGTAGATATCGAAAAAATACGCGGGTTCAAAAAAAAAATCGCCTGAAACGGACATCCGAAGCCCGAGTTATGGACGTTTGAAGTTTCCCAAATTCACAGCTACCTTTAATCGTTAAGATGCTGAATTTTCAGATTATCGGAACTTTTGACTTGAACGTCCGTTTGACGCAATTTTTTTTTTGAATCCTTGTATTTTTTCGAGATCTATTTGAAAAACTCGTCCGCTTCAACTGAATTTCCTTTTTATTTTTTCATCATATTTCAACTCGTATAAGGAAACAGTAAAAGGCATTTTTGGGAAAATCGGCACGCGCAAACCGCGTCACGGTAGTTTGGTTGCGTAGATATCGAAAAAATATGCGGGTTGAATAAAAAATCGCCTGAAACGGACATCTGAAGCCCGAGTTATGGACGTTTGAAGTTTCCCAAATTCACAGCTACCTTCAATCTTTAAGATGCTGAATTTTAAGATTATCGTAACTTTTGACTCGAACGTTCGTTTGACGCAATTTTTTTTTGAATCCTCGTATTTTTTTGAGATCTATTTGAAAAACTCGTCCGCTTCAATTGAATTTCCTTTTTATTTTTTCATCATATTTCTACTGCTATAAGGAAACAGTAAAAGACATTTTTGGGAAAATCGGCACGTGCAAACCGCGTCATGGTAGTTTGGTTGCGTAGATATCAAAAAAATACGCAGGTTCAAAAAAAAAATCGCATCAAACGGACATCTGAAGCTCGAGTCATGGCCGTTTGAATTTCCTTTTTCTTTTCTCATCTTGTTTCTACTATTCAAAGAATGAGTAAAATGCAGTTTTTGAAAAATCGGCTCGCTCAATCCACTTTACGGTAGTTTAGTTGCGTAGATATCGAAAAAATACGCGGGTTCAAAAAACAAAATCACCTGAAACGGACATCTGAAGCCCGAGTTTTGGACGTTGGAAGTTTCCCAAAATCACAGCTACCTTCAATCTTTAAGATGCTGAATTTTCAGATTATCGTAACTTTTGACTCGAACGTCCGTTTGACGCAATTGTTTTTTGAATCCCTGTATTTTTTCGAGATCTATTTTTGAAAAATTCCTCCGCTTCAATTGAATTTACTTTTTATTTTTTCATCATATTTCAACTCGTATGAAGAAACAGTAAAAGGCATTTTTGGGAAAATTGGCACGTGCAAACCACGTCACGGTAGTTTGGTTGCGTAGATATCGAAAAAATATGCGGATTCAAAAAAAAAATCGCCTCAAGCGGACATCCGAAGCTCGAGTTATGGACTTTTGAAGTTTCCCAAATTCACAGCTACCTTCAATCTTTAAGATGCAGAATTTTCAGATTATCGTAACTTTTGACTCGAACGTCCGTTTGACGCAATTTTTTTTTTTGAATCCTCATATTTTTTCGAGATCTATTTGAAAAACTCATACGCTTCAATTGAGTTTCCTTTTTATTTTTTCGTCATATTTCTACTGTATAAGGAAACAGTAAACGGCGTTTTTGGGAAAATCTGCACGCGCAAACCGCGTCACGATAGTTTTGTTGCTTAGATATCAAAAAAATACATAGGTTCAAAAAAAAAATCGCATCAGACGGACATTCGTAGCTCGAGTTATGGCCGTTTGAATTTCCTTTTTCTTTTCTCATCTTGTTTCTACTATTCAAAGAATGAGTAAAATGCGTTTTTTGAAAACTGGCTCGCTCAAACCACCTTACGGTAGTTTGGTTGCGTAGATATCAAAAAAATACGCGAGATCAAAAAGAAAATCGCCGGAAACGGACATCCGAATCCCGAGTTATGGCCGTTTGAAGTTTCCCAAATTCAATCTTTAAGATGCTGAATTTTCAAATAATCGTAACTTTTGACTCGAACGTCCATTTGACGCATTTTTTTTTGAATCCTCATATTTTTTCGAGATCTATTTGAAAAACTCGTCCGCCTCAATTGAATTTCCTTTTTATTTTTTCATCATATTTCTACTCGTATAAGGAAACAGTAAAAGGCGTTTTTGGGAAAATCGGCAAGCGCAAACCGCATCACTGTAGTTTGGTTGCGTAGATATCGAAAAAATACGCAGGTTCAGGCAAAAAATTGCATCAGACGGACATTCGAAGCTCGAGTTATGGCGGTTTGAATTTCCTTTTTCTTTTCTCATCTTGTTTCTACTATTCAAAAAATGAGTAAAATGCGTTTTTTGAAAACCGGCTCGCTCAAACCACCTTACGATAGTTTGGATGCGTAGATATAGAAAAATACGCAGGTTCAAAAAGAAAATCGCCTGAAACGGACATCCGAAGCCCGATTTATGGCCGTTTGAAGTTTCCCAAATTTACAGTTACCTTCAATCTTTAAGATGCTGAATTTTCAGATGATCGTAACTTTTGACTCGAACGTCCGTTTGAGGCAATTTTTTTATTGAATCCTCGTATTTTTTGGAGTTCTTTTTGAAAACCTCGTCCACTTCAATTGAATTTCCTTTTTATTTTTTCATCATAATTCTACTCGAATAAGGAAACAGTAAAAGGCGTTTTTTGGAAAATCGGTACGCGAAAACCACGTCACGGTAATTTGGTTGCGTAGATATCGAAAAAATACGCAGGTTCAAAAAAATAAGCGCATCAAAGGGAAATCCGAAACTCGAGTTATGGCCGTTTGAATTTCCTTTTTCTTTTCTCATCTTGTTTCTACTATTTAAAGAATGAGTAAAATGCGTTTTTTGAAAACCAGCTCTCTAAAACCACCTTACGGTAGTTTTGTTACGTAGATATCGAAAAAATACGTGGGATCAAACTGAAAATCGCCTGAAACGGACATCCGAATCCCGAGTTATGGCCGTTTGAAGTTTCCCAAATTCACAGCTACCTTCAATCTCTAAGATGCTGAATTTTCAGATGATCGTAACTTTTGACTCGAACGTCCGTTTGACGCTGTTTTTTTTTAATCCTCGTATTTTTTCGAGATCTATTTGAAAACCTCGTCCGCTTCAATTGAATTTCCTTTTTATTTTTTCATCATATTTCTATTCGTATAAGGAAAAAGTAAAAGGCGTTTTTGAGAAAATCGGCACGCGCAAACCGCGTCACGGTAGTTTGCTTATGTAGATATCGATAAAATACGCAGGTTCAAAAAAAAAAGCGCATCAAAGGGAAATCCGAAACTCGAGTTATGGCCGTTTGAATTTCCTTTTTCTTTTCTCATCTTGTTTCTACTATTCAAAAAATGAGTAAAACGCGTTTTTTGAAAAACCGGCTCGCTCAAACCACCTTACGATAGTTTGGTTGCGTAGATATAGAAAAATACGCGGGTTCAAAAATAAAATCGCCTGAAACGGATATTCGAAGCCCGAGTTATGGCCGTTTGAAGTTTACCAAATTCACAGCTAACTTGAATCTTTAAGACACTGAATTTTCAGATGATCGTAACTTTTGACTCGAACGACCGTTTGACGCAATTTTTTTTTTGAATCCTCGTATTTTTTTGAAATTTATTTGAAAAACTCGTCCGCTTCAATTGAATTTCCTTTTTATTTTTTCATCATAATTCTTCTCATATAAGGAAACAGTAAAAGGCATTTTTTGGAAAATCGGCAAGCGCAAACCACGTCACGGTAATTTGGTTGCGTAGATATCGAAAAAATACGCACGTTCAAAAGAAAAAGCGCATCAAAGGGAAATCCAAAACTCGAGTTATGGCCGTTTGAATTTCCTTTTTCTTTTCTCATCTTGTTTCTACTATTCAAAGAATGAGTAAAATGCGTTTTTTGAAAACCGGCTCTCTCAAACCACCTTACGGTAGTTTGGTTGCGTAGATATCGAAAAAATACGTGGGATCAAAAAGAAAATCGCTTGAAACGGACATCCGAATCCCGAGTTATGGCCGTTTGAAGTTTCCCAAATTCACAGCTACCTTCAATCTTTAAGATTCTGAATTTTCAGATGATCGTAACTTTTGACTCGAACGTCCGATTGACGCTTTTTTTTTTAATCCTCGTATTTTTTATAGATCTATTTGAAAAACTCGTCCGCTTCAATTGAATTTCCTTTTTATTTTTTCATCATATTTCTACTCGTATAAGGAAAAAGTAAGAGGCGTTTTTGGGAAAATCGGCACGCGCAAACCATGTCACGGTAGTTTGCTTGCGTAGATATCGAAAAAATACGCAGGTTCAAAAAAAAAATCGCATCAGACGGACATTCGAAACTCGAGTTATGGCCGTTTGAATTTCCTTTTTCTTTTCTCATCTTGTTTCTACTATTCAAAAAATGAGTAAAATGCGTTTTTTCAAAAACCGGCTCGCTCAAACCACCTTACGATAGTTTGGTTGCGTAGATATAGAAAAATATGCGGGTTCAAAAAAAAAATCGCCTAAGACGGACATCCGAAGCCCGATTTATGGCCGTTTGAAGTTTCCCAAATTCACAGTTACCTTCAATCTTTAAGATGCTGAATTTTCAGAAGATCGTAACTTTTGACTCGAACGTCCGTTTGACGCAATTTTTTTTTAATCCTCGTATTTTTTCGATATCTATTTGAAAAACTCGTATATAAATCAGTAAAAGACATTTTTGGGAAAATCGGCAAGCGCAAACCGCCTTTAGGCAGTTTGGTTGCGTATATCTCAAAAAAATACGTGTGTTAAGAATAAATCGCCTGAAATGGACACCCGAGGCCCGAATTATGGCCGTTTGAAGTTTCATAAATTCAAAGCTACCTTCAACCTTTAAGATGCTGAATCTCAAATGGTCGTAACTTTTGGGTCGAACGTCCGTTTGACACAATTTTTTTTTTGAATCCTCGTATTTTTTTGAGATCTCTTTTAAAAACACATCGCCTTTGTTTGAAATTCCCTTTATTTTTTTAATCATATATCCACTCGTATAAGAATCAGTAAAATGCGTTTTTGGGAAAATCGTCTCGCGCAAACTGCCTTTAGGGAGTTTGGTTGCGTAGTTCTCAAAAATATACAAGGGTTAAAAAAAAATTGCCTGAAACGGACACCCGAGGCCTGTGTTATGGCCGTTTGAAGTTTCATAAATTCAAAGCTATCTTCAAACTTTAAGATGCTGAATTTCAAATGGTCGTAACTTTCGGCTCCAACGTCCGTTTGACGCAATTTTTTTTTTGAATCCTCGTATTTTTTCAAGATGTATTTGAAAAACCCATCGCCTTTGTTTGAATTTCCTTTTATTTTTTTCATTATATTTCCACTTGTATAAGAATCAGTTAAAGGTGTTCTTGGGAAAATAGGCACGCGCAAACCGCCTTTAGGCAGTTTGGTTACGTAGATCTAGAAAAAATACGCAGGTTCAAAAAAAAAAGTCGCATGAAACGGACATCCGAGGCCCGAGTTATGGCCGTTTGAAGTTTCATAAATTCAAAACTACCTTCAAACTTTAACATGCTGAATTTCAGATGGTCGTAAATTTTGGCTCGAACGTCCGTTTGACGCAATTTTTTGTTTGAATCCTCGTATTTTTTCGAGATCTATCTGAAAAAACTATCGCCTTTATTTGAATTTCCTTTTATTTTTTTCATCATATATCCACTCGTATAAGAATCAGAAAAAGGCATTTTTGGGAAAATCGGCACGCGCATTCCGCCTTTAGTCAGTTTGGTTGTGTAGATCTCGAAAAAAAATGCGGATTCAAAAAAAAATCGCCTGAAACGGACACCCGAGGCCCGAGTTATGGCCGTTTGAAGTTTCAAAAATTCAAAGCTACCTTCAACCTTTAAGATGCTGAATTTCAAATGGTCGTAACTTCCGGATAGAACGTCCGTTTGACGCAATTTTTTTTTGAATCCTCATATTTTTTCGATATCTATTTGAAAAACTCATCCCCTTTATTTGAATTTCCTTTTATTTTTTCATCATATTTCTACTCGTATAAGAATCAATAAAAGACATTTTTGGGAAAATAGGCAAGCGCAAACCGCCTTTATACAGTTTGGTTGCGTATATCTCGAAGAAATACGCGGATTCAAAAAAAAAAAGCCTAAAATGGACACCTGAGGCCCGAGTTATGGCCGTTTGAAGTTTCATAAATTAAAACCTACCTTCAACCTTTAAGATGCTGAATTTCAAATGGTCGTAACTTTCGGTTCGAACGTCCGTTTGACGCAATTTTTTTTGACTCGTCGTATTTTTTCGAGATCTTTTTGATAAACCTATCCCCTTTATTTGAATTTCCTTTTATTTTTTTCATCATATTTCCACTATTTTAAGAATCAGTAAAAGGTGTTTTTGGGAAAAATCAGCACGCGCAAACTGCATTTAGGCAGTATGGTTGCGTACATATCAAAAAAATACGCGGACTAAAAAAAAATCGCCTGAAACGGACACCCGAGGCCATAGTTATGGCCGTTTAAAGTTTCATAAATTCAAAGCTACCTTCAACCTTTAAGATGATGAATTTCAAATGGTCGTAACTTTCGGCTCGAACGTCCGTTTGACGCAATTTAATTTTTGAATTCTCGTATTTTTTTTTATATCTATTTGAAAAACCCTTCCCCTTTATTTGAATTTTCTTTTATTTTTTTCATCATATTTTCACTCGTATAAGAATCAGTAAACGGTATTTTTTGGAAAATAGGCATGCGCAAACCACCTTTAGGCAGTTTCGTTGCGTGGACATCGAAAAAATATGCGGATTCAAAAATAGAATCGCCTTAAATGGACAGCCGAGGCTCAAGTTATGGCCGTTTGAAATATCATAAATTCAAAGCTACCTTCAACCTTTAAGATGCTGAATTTCGAATGGTCTTAACTTTCGGCTCGAACGTCCATTTGACGCAATTTTTTTTTGAATCCTCGTAATTTTTAGTGATATTTTTGAAAAACCCATCTCCTTTATTTAAATTTCCTTTTTTTTTTCATCATATTTTCACTCGTATAAAAATCAGTAAAGGCGTTTTTGGCAAAATAGGCACGCGCAAACCGCCTTTAGGCAATTTGGTTGCGTAGATCTCGAAAAAGTACGCAATAAAAAAATTTGCATGAAACGGACAACCGAGACCCGAGTTATGGCCGTTTGAAGTTTCATAAATTCAAAGCTACCTTCAACCTTTAAGATGCTGAATTTCGAATGGTCGTAACTTTCGGCTCGAACGTCCGTTTGACGCAATTGTATTTTTGAATCGTTGTATTTTTTTGAGATCTTTTTGAAAAACCCATCCCCTTTATTTGAATTTCCTTTTATTTTTTTCATCATATTTCCACTCGTATAAGAATCAGTAAAAGGCATTTTTGGGAAAATAGGCATGCGCAAACCATCTTTAGGCCGTTTGGTTGCGTAGATCTCCAAAAAATACGCGGATTCAAAAATAAAATCCCCTGAAACGGACACCCGAGGCCCGATTTATGGCCATTTGAACTTTCATAGATTCAAAGCTACCTTCAAACTTTAAGATGCTGAAGTTCAAATAGCCGTAACTTTCGGATAGAACGTCCGTTTGACGCAATTTTTTTTGAATCCTCATATTTTTTCGATATCTATTTGATAACAGATCCCCTTTATATAAATTTCCTTTTATTTTTTTCATCATATTTCCACTCGTACAAGAATCAGTAAAAGGCATTTTTGGGAAAATCGACACGCGCAAACCGCGTTTAGGAGGTTTGGTTGCGAATATCTCGAAAAAATACATGGATTCAACAAAAAATTAGCCTGAAACGGACACCCGAGTCCCGAGTTATGGCCGTTTGAAGTTTCATAGATTCAAAGCTACGTTCAACCTTTAAGATTCTGAATTTCAAATGGTCGTAACTTTCGGCTCGAACGTCCGTTTGATGCAATTTATTTTTGAATCCTCATTTTTTTTCGAGATCTTTTTGAAAAACCCATCCCCTTTATTTGAATTTCCTTTTATTTTTTTTATCATATTTCCACTCGTATAAGAATCAGTAAAACACGTTTTTAGGAAAATCGGCAATCGTAAACCGCCTTTAGGCAGTTTGGTTGCGTAGATCTCGAAAAAACACACGAATTCAAAAAAAAAAATAGCCTGAAACGGACACCCGAGGCCCGAGTTATGGCCGTTTGAAGTTTCATAAATTCAAACCTACCTTCAACCTTTAAGATGCTGAATTTCAAATGGTCGTAACTTTCGGCTCGAACGTCCGTTTGACGCAATTTATTTTTGAATCCTCATTTTTTTTTTATATCTATTTGAAAAACTCATCCCCTTTATTTGAATTTCCTTTTATTTTTTTCATCATATTTCTACTCGTATAAGAATCAGTAAAAGGCGTTTTTGGCAAAATCGGCAAGCGCAAACAGCCTTTAGGCAGTTTCGTTGCGTAGATCTCAAAAAAATACACGGATTCAAAAAAATAATAGCCTGAAACGGATACCCGAGGCCCGAGTTATGGCCGATTCAGGTTTCATAAATTCAAAGCTACCTTCAAACTTTAAGATGCTGAATTTCAAATGGTCGTAACTTTCGGCTCGAACGTCCGTTTGACGCAAATTTTTTTTTAAATCCTCGTATTTTTTCGAGATCCATTTGAAAAACCCATCGTCTTTGTTCGAATTTCCTTTTTTTTTCTCATCACGTTTCTACACGTATAAGAATTAGTAAAAGACTTTTTTTTTTGAAAAACGGATCCCGCAAACCGCCTTTAGACAGTTTGGTTGCGTAAATATCAACAAAATATGTGGATTGAAAAAAAAATCGATTTAATCAGACACCCGAGGCCTGAGTTATGGCCGTTTGAAGTTTCATAAATTCAAAACTACCTTCAATCTTTAAGATGCTGAATTTTCAAATGGTCGTAACTTTCAGCTCGAACGTCGATTTGACGCAATTTGATTTTTGAATCCTCGTATATTTTCGAGATCTATTTGAAAAACTCATCCCCTTTGTTCGAATTTCCTTTTTTTTTTCTCATCACGTATCTACACGTATAAGAATCAGTAAAAGGATTTTTTTTGAAAAACGGCTTGGGCAAACTGCCTTTAGACAGTCTGGTTGCGTAGATATTGAAAAAATACGCGGATTCAAAAAAAAAATTGACTCAATCGGACACCCGAGGCCCGAGTTATGGCCGTTTGTAGTTTCATAAATTCAAAGCTACATTCAATCTTTAAGATGCTGAATTTTCAAATGGTCGTAACTTTTGGTTCGAACGTCGGTTTGACGTAATTTTATTTTTGAATCCTCGAAATTTTTGCCAAAATTTTACATAGATTCCGTTAAGACCTTATATATGGAGCCAGTTGACCCTCACGTCCAAAATGGCCCATTTTCAAGATCGAATGAGAACTAGAGCAGGTAAACCCCCCATTTTGTCAATTTTCGTGTGCTATTATCCACGGATTTTTTGGTGATCCGGAATTCCGACATCATTTTTGCCAAAATTTTACCTCGACGTGCGTTAAGTCCTTATCTATGGAGCCAGTTTACCCTCACGGCCAAAATGACCCATTTTCAAGGACTAACGAGCCCTAGAGCAGATAAACTCCCTATTTTAACATTTTTCATGTGCTATAGTCCACACATTTTCTGGTGATCTAGAATTCCGAGCTCTTTTTTGCCAAAATTTTTCCTGGACATCTGTTAAGACCTTATCTATGTGGACAGTTGGCCCTCACGGCCAAAATGGCCCATTTTAAAGGTCAAACGAGCCCTAGAGGAGGTAAACCCCCATTTTTGCCGATTTTCGTGTCCTATAGTCCACAGATTTTTTTGTGATCCAGAAGTACGACCTTATTTTTGTCAAAATTATACCTGGACGTGCGTGAAGAGATTATCTATGGTGCCAATTGGCCCTCAAGGCCAAAATGGCCCGTTATCAAAGTCAAACGAGCCCTAGAGAAGGTAAACCCTCCATTTTGCCAGTTTAGTGTGCTATAGGTCACCATTTTTTTTGGTGATCAAGAATTCCGACCTCATTTTTGCCAAAATTTTACCTGAACGTCCGTTAAGACTTTACCTTTGGAGCCAGTTGGCGCTCACGGACAAAACGATCCATTTTCGAGGTCAAACGAGCCATATAGCAGGTAAACCTCCTATTTTACCGATTTTCGTGTGCTATAGGTCACTATCTTTTTTGGTGATAAAGAATTCCGACCTTATTTTTGCCAATATTTTACCTGGACGTCCGTTAAGACCTTACCTATGGAGCCAGTTGGCCGTCACGGCCAGAATGACTCATTTTCAAGGTCAAACGAGCCCTAGGGCAGGTAAATCCCCCATTTTATGGATTTTAGTGTGCTATAGTACACGGATTCTTTGGTGATCCAGAAGTCCGAGCTCATCTTTGCTAAAAGTTTACCTGGACGTCCATTAAGACCTTATCTTTGGAGCCAGTTGGCCCTCACGGCCAGAATGGTACATTATCGAGGTCAAACTAGCCCTAGAGCAGTTAACCCTCCATTTTACCGATTTTCGTGTGCTAGAGTCCACTGATTTTTTGGTGACCTAGAAGTACGACCTTATATTTGGCAAAATTATACCTAGATGGCCGTGAAGAGATTATCTATGGAGCCAATTGGCCCTCAGGGCCAAAATGGCCCATTTTCTAGGCCAAACGATCCCTAGAGAAGGTAAACCCCCCATTTTGCCAATTTCGTGTGCTATAGGTCAGCATCTTTTTTGGTGATCCAGAATTCCTACCTCATTTTTGCCAAAATTTTACCTGGACCTCCGTTAAGACTTTAACTTTGGAGCCAGTTGGACCTCACGGACAAATCGATCCATTTTCGAGGTCAAACGAGCCGTAGAGCAGGTAAACCCCCTATTTTGCCGATTTTCGTGTGCTATAGGTCACCATCTTTTTTGGTGATAAAGAATTGCGACTTTATTTTTGCCAAAATTTTACTTGGACGTCCGTTAAGAACTTACCTAAGCCAGTTGGCCCTCACAGCTAGAATGGCCTATTTTCAAGGTTAAACGTGCCCTAGAGCAGGTAAACCCCCTATTTTACTGATTTTTGTGTGCTATAGTCTACAGATTTTTTGGTGATCCTGAATTACAACCTCATTTTTGCCAAAATTTTACCTCGACGTCCGTTAAGACCTTACCTGTGGGGACAATTGGCCCTCACGGCCAAAATGATCCATTTTCAAGCTGAAACGAGCCCTAGAGAATGTAAACCCCCATTTTGCCAATTTTCATGTGCTATAGGTCACCATCTGTTTTGGTGATAAAGAATTTCGACCTCATTTTTGCCAAAATTTTACCTGGACGTCCGTTAAGACCTTTTCTATGGATCCAGTTAGTCCTCACGGCAAAAATGGGTCATTTTCAAAGTCAAACGCGCACTAGAGCAGATAAACCCCCTATTTTACCGATTTTCGTGTGCTATAGTCCACAGATTTTTTTGTGATTCGGAATTACAACATCATTTTTGCCAAAATTTTACCTGGACGTCCGGTAAGACATTACCTATGGGGATAGTTGGCCCTCACGGCCAAAACGATCCATTTTCAATGTCAAACAAGCCCTAGAGAAGGTAAACCTCCCATTTTCGTGTGCTATAGGTCACAATATTTTTTGGTGATAAAGAATTCCGACATCATTTTTAGCAAAATTTTACCAGGACGTCCGTTAAGACCTTACATATGGAGCTAGTTGGCCGTCACGGCCAAAATGACCCATTTTCAAGGTCAAACGAGCCCTAGAGTTGGTAAACCCCCCATTTTGCCGTTTTCGTGTACTATAGGTCACCGTCTTTTTTGGTGATCCAAAATTTTGACCTCATTTTTGCCAAAATTTTACCTGGACGTCCGTTAAGACCTTACCTATGTAGCAAGTTGGCCTTCACGGCCAGAATGGACCATTTTCAAGGTTAAACGAGCCCTAGAGAAGGTAAACTCCCAATTTTACCGATTTTCGTGTGCTATAGTCCACGGATTTTTTGGTGTCCGGAATTCTGACCTCATTTTTGCCAAAATTTTACCTGGACGTCCATTAAGACCTTATCTATGGGGACAGTTGGCCCTCACGGCCAAAACGATCCATTATCAAGGTTAAACGAGCCCTAGAGCAGGTAAACACCCATTTTTTTTATTTTCGTGCGCTATATAGGTCACCATATTTTTTGGTGATTAAGAATTTTGACTTCATTTTTGCCAAACTTTTACCTGGACGTCCATTACGACCTTTCCTATGGAGCCAGTTGGCCTTCACGGCCAGAATGGACCATTTTCAAGGTCAAACGAGCCACAGAGCAGGTAAACCCCCCATTATATTAATTTTCGTGTGCTATAGTCCACATATTTTTTGGTGATCCTGTATCCGACATCATTTTTGCCAAAATTTTACCTGGACGTCCGTTAAGACCTTATCTATGGAGCCAGTTTGTCCTCACGGCCAGAATGGTTCATTTTCAAGGTCAACCGAGCCCTAGAGAAGGTAAACCCCCCATTTTACCAATTTTCTTGTGCAATTGTCCACGGATTTTTTGGTGATCCAGAATTCCGACCTCATTTTTGCCAAAAGTATACCTGGACGTCCGTTAAGGCCTTATCTATGGAGCCAGTTGGCCCTCACGGCTAAAATGGCCCATTTTGAAGGTCAAACGAACCCTAGAGCAGGTAAACCCCCCATTTTGCCGATTTTCGTGTGCTTTAGGTCACCATCTTTTTTGGTGATCCAGCATTCCGACTTCATTTTTGCCAAAATTTTACTTGGACGTCCGTTAAGACGTTACCTATGGGGACAGTTTTCCCTCACGGCCAAAATGATCCAGTTTCAAGCTGAAACGAGCCCTACAGAGGGTAAACCCCCTATTTTGCCAATTTTCATGTGCTATAGGTCACCATCTTTTTTGGTGATAAAGAATTTCGACCTCACTTTTGACAAAATTTTACCTGGACGTCAGTTAAGAACTTATCTATGGTGCCAGTTGGCCCTCACGGCCAAAATGGCCCATTTTCAAGGTCAAACGACCGCTAGAGTAGGTAAACGCCCCATTTTGCCGATTTTGATATGCTATAATCCACAGATATTTTGGTGATTCAGAATTCCGAGATCACCTTTGTCATAATTTTACCTGGACGACCGTTAAGACCTTAGCAATGGGGACAGTTGGCCCTCACGGCTAAAAAAATCCATTTTCAAGGTCAAACGAGCCGTAGAGTATGTAAACCCCCAATTTTGGCGATTTTCGTGTGCTATAGGTCATCATTTTTTTTGGTGATAAAGAATTCCGCTCTCATTTATGCCAAAATTTTACCTCGACGTTCGTTAAGTCCTTACCTATGGAGCCAGTTGGCCCTCACGGCTAGAATGACCCATTTTCAAGGACAAACGATCACAAGAGCAGGTAAACTCCCTATTTTATCGATTTTCATGTGCTATAGTCCACGCATTTTTAGGTGATCCAAAATTCCGAGCTCTTTTTTGCCAAAATACTAACTCGACGTCCGTTAAGACGTTATCTATGTGGACAGTTGCCCCTCATGGACAAAATTGCCCATTTTAAAGGTCAAACGAGCCATAGGGGAGGTAAACCCCCATTTTGCCAATTTTCGTGTGCTATAGGTCACCATTTTTTTGGTGATAAAGAATTCCGACCTCATTTTGCCAAAATTTTACCTGGACGTCCTTTAAGACCTTACCTATGGATCCAGTTGTCCCTCACGGTCAGAATGGCACATTTTTGAGGTCAAGCGAGCCCTAGAGCAGGTAAACTCCCCCTTTTACCGATTTTCGTGTGAAATAGTCCACGGATCTTTTGGTGACCCAGAAGTTCGACCTTATTTTTACCAAAATTATACCTGGACGTCCGTTAAGAGATTATCTATGGAGCCAATTGGCCCTCAAGGCTAAAATGGCCCGTTTTCAAGGTCAAACGAGCCCTAGAGCATGTAAACCCGCCATTTTGCCAGTTTCGTGTGCTATAGGTCACCATCTTTTTTGGTGATTTAGAATTTCGACCTCATTTTTACCAAAATTTTACCTGGACGTCCGTTAAGACTTTACCTATGGAGCCAGTTGGCACTCACGGACAAAACGATCCATTTTCGAGGTCAAACGAGTCATAGAGCAGGTAAACCCCCTATTTTGCCGATTTCCGTGTGCTATAGGTCACCATCTTTTTTGGTGATAAAGAATTCTGACCTCATTTTTGCCAAAATTTTACCTGGACATCCATTAAGACCTTATCTATGGAGCCAGTTGGCCGTCACGGCCAGAATGGCTCATTTTCCAGGTCAAACGAGCCCTAGGGAAGTTAAACCTTCCATTTTACCAATTTTCTTGTTTTATAGTCCACATATTTTTTGGCGATCCAGAATTCCGACCTCATTTTGCCAAAATTATACCTAGACGTCCGTTAAGACCTTACCTATGGAGCCCGTTGGCCTTCACGGCCAGAATGGCACATTTTCGAGGTCAAACGAGCCCTAGAGCAGGTAAACCCCCATTTTACCAATTTTCGTGTGCTGTATAGTACACAGATTTTTTGGTGATCCGGAATTTCGACCTCATTTTTGCCAAAATTATACTTCGACGTTCGTCAAGACCTTATCTATGGAGCCAGTTGGCCCTCACGGCCAAAATGTCCCCTTTTCAACGTGAAATAGGCGTTAGAGCAAGGAAACCCCCTATTTTACCAATTTTCGTGTGCTATAGTCCACATATTTTTTGGTGATACAGAATTCCGACCTCATTTTTACCAAAATTATACCTGGACGTTCGTCAAGACCTTATCTATGGAGCCAGTTGGCCCTCACGGCCAAAATGGCCCATTTTCAAGGTCAAATGAGCGCTAGATCATGTAAACCCCATATTTTACCGGTTTTCGTGTGCTATAGTCAATATATTTTTTGATGATCCAGAGTTCCGAGCTCATTTTTGCCAAACTTTTACTTGGACGTCCGTTAAGACCTTATTTATGGACCTAGTTAACCCTCACAGGCAAAATGACCCATTTTCAAGTAAAACGAGCCCTAGAGAAGGTAAACACTCCATTTTACCGATTTTTTGTTCTATAGTCCACGAATTTTTTGGTGATCTAGAATTCCGTGCGTATTTTTGCCAAAATTTTATCTGGACGTCCGTTAAGACATTACCTATGGAGCCAGTTGGTCCTAACGGCCAGAATGACACATTTTCGAGGTCAAACGAGC
Organism: Solanum acaule; assembly: GCA_036250505.1. Lineage (NCBI taxonomy): Eukaryota > Viridiplantae > Streptophyta > Magnoliopsida > Solanales > Solanaceae > Solanum > Solanum acaule. The sequence continues at coordinate 5,245 of JAJOOR010006781.1, read as the reverse complement.
CCTATAGCAGTTAAACCCCTCATTTTATCAATTTTCGCGTACTATAGTGCACATATTTTTTGGTGATCTGGAAGTCCGACCTTATTTTTGCCAAAATTATAACAGGACGTTCGTCAAGACATTATCTATGGAGCCAGTTGGCCCTCACTGCCAAAATGGCTCATTTTCAAGGTCAAACAAGCGCTAGAGTAGGTAAACTTCCCATTTTACCGATTTTCGTGTGCTATAGTCCACAGATTTTTTGGTGATCCAGAATTCCGATCTCATTTTTGCCAAAATTATACCTGAACGTTCGTATTGGCCCTCATGGCCAAAATGGCCAATTTTCAAGGTCAAACGAGCGCTAGAGCAAGTAAACCCGCCATTTTTATCGATTTTCATGTGCTATAATTCATAGATTTTTTGGTGATCTGGAATTCCGACCTCATTTTTGCCAAACTTTTACCTCGACGTTTGTTAAGACCTTATTTATGGAGCTAGTTTGCCCTCACGGCCAAAATGACCAATTTTCTAGGTCAAACGAGTCCTAGAGCAGGTAAACACCACATTTTACCGATTTTCATGTGCAATAGTCCCTAGATTTTTTGTTATCCGGAATTCTGACCTCATTTTTGCCAAAATTATCCCTCGAAGTCCGCTAAGGCCTTATCTATGGAACCAGTTGGCCCTAACGGCCAAAATGGCCCATTTTAAAGGTCGAACGAGCTCTAGAGCAAGTAAACCCCCCATTTTGCCAATTTTCGTGTGCTTTAGGTCACCATCTTTTTTGGTGATACAGAATTCCGCCTTCATTTTTGCCAAAATTTTACTTGGACGTCCGTTAAGACCTTACCTATGGAGCCAGTAGTCCTCACGGTCAGAATGGCCTATTTTCAAGGTCAAACGTGCCCTAGAGCAGGTAAACCCCCTATTTTACCGATTTTCGTGGGCTATAGTTTACATATTTTTTGGTGATCCTGAATTCCGACCTCATTTTTGCCAAAATTTTACCTTGACGTCCGTTAAGACCTTACCTATGGAGACAATTGGCCCTCACGGCCAAACTGATCCATTTTCAAGCTGAAACGAGCCCTAGAGAAGGTAAACCCCCATTTTGCCAATTTTCATGTGCTATATGTCTCCATCTTTTTTGGTGATAAAGAATTCCGACCACATTTTTGCCAAAAATTTACCTCGACGTCCGGTAAGACCTTTTTTATGAATCCAGTTAGCCCTCACGGCAAAAATGGACCATTTTCAAAGTCAAACGAGCCCTAGAGAAGGTAAACCCCCCATTTTACCAATTTTCGTGTGTTATTGTCCACATATTTTTTGGTGATCCAAAATTCCGACCTCATTTTTGCCAAAATTATACCTGGACGTCTGTTAAGAACTTATCTATGGTGCCAGTTGGCCCTCACGGCCAAAATTGCCCATTTTCAAGGTCAAACGAGCCCTAGAGCAGGTAAACCCCCCATTTTGCCGTTTTCGTGTACTATATAGGTCACAATCTTTTTTGGTGATCCAGAATTCCGACCTCATTTTTGCTAAAATTTTACCTGGACGTCCGTTAAGACCTTACCTATGGAGCCAGTTGGCCCTCACGGCCAGAATGGACCATTTTCAAGGTCAAACGAGCCCTAGAGTAGAGAAACTCCCCATTTACCGATTTATGTTTGCTATGGTCCACAGATTTTTTGGTGTCCGAATTTCGACCTCATTTTTGCCAAAATTTGACCTGGACGTTCGTTAAGACCTTATTTATGGAGCCTGTTTGCCTTCACGGCCAAAATGACCCATTTTCAAGGTCAAACGAGCCCTCGAGTAGGTAAACCAACTATTTTACCAATTTTCGTGTGCTATAGTCCACAGATTTTTTGGTGATCCGGAATTTGAACCTCATTTTTGCCAAACTTTTACTTGGACGTCCGTTAAGACCTTACCTATGGGGGCAGTTAGCCCTCACGGCCAAAACGATCCATTTTCAAGGTTAAACGAGCCCTATAGCAGGTAAACCCCCCATTTTGCCGATTTTCGTGTGCTATAGGTCACCATCTTTTTTGGTAATCAAGAATTTTGACCTCATTTTTGCCAAACTTTTACCTGGACGTCCGTTAAGACCTTACCTATGGAGACAGTTGGCCCTCACGGCCAGAATGGACCATTTTCAAGGTTAAACGAGCCACAGAGCAGGTAAACCCCCCATTTTACTAATTTTCGTGTGCTATAGTCCACAGATTTTTGGTGATCCTGAATCCGACATCATTTTTGCCAAAAATTTTGCTGGATGTCCATTAAGACCTTATCTATGGAGCCAGACTGCCCTCACGGCAAAAAATGGCCCATTTTTAAGGTCAAACGAGCCCTAGATCAGGTAAACCCTCCATTTTACCGACTTTCATGATCTATAGTACACAGATTTTTTGGTGATCCAAAATTTCGATCTTATTTTTGGAAAATTTTTACCTAGACGTCCGTTAACAGCTTATCTATGGAGCAAGTTTGCCCTCACGGCCAAAATTGCCCATTTTCAAGGTCAAACGAGCCCTAGAGCTGGTAGACCCACCATTTTACCGATTTTCTTGTGCTATAGTCCACAGATTTTTCGGTGATCTGGAATTCTGACCTAATTTTGGCTAAAATTTTACCTGGACATCCGTTAAGACCTTACCTATGGGGACAGTTGGCCCTCACAGCCAAAACAATCCGTTTTCAAGGTGAAACGAGCCCTACAGCAGGTAAACCCACAATTTTGCAGATTTTCGTGTCCTATAGGTCACCATCTTTTTTGATGATAAAGAATTCCGACCTCATTTTTGCCAAAACTTTACCTGGACGTCTGTTAAGACTTTACCTATGGACCAGTTGTTCCTGATGGCCAGAATGGCCCATTTTCAAGGTCAAACGAGCCCTAGTGCTGGCAAACCCCCCATTTTGCCGATTTTCATGTGCTATAGGTAACCATCTTTTTTTGGTGATCCAGAATTCCGACCTCATTTTTTCCAAAACGTTACCTAGACGTCTGTTAAGACCTTACCTATGGAGCCCGTTGGTCCTCAAAGCCAGAATTGCCCATTTTCAAGGTCAAACGAGCCCTAGAGCAGGTAAACACCCTATTTTACCGATTTTCGTATGCTATAGTCCACAAATTTTTTGGTGTCCAGAATTTCGACCTCATTTATGCAAAAATTTTACCTAGACGTTGGTTAAGACCTTATCTATGGAGCCAGTTGGCCTTCACGGCCAAAATGACCCATTTTCAAGGTTAAACGAGCCCTAGAGCAAGTAAACTCCCCATATTGTCGATTTTCGTGTGCTATAATCCACATATTTTTTTGGTGATCAGGAATTCCGAGCTTATTTTTGTCAAAATTTTACCCGGACGGCCGTTAAGACCTTACTTATGGGGACAGTTGGCCATCACGGCTAAAACAATCCATTTTCAAGGTCAAACGAGCCCTAGAGCAGGTAAACTCCTTATTTTACCGATTTTCTTGTGCTACAGTCCACGCATTTTTTGGTGATCCAGAATTTTGAGCTTTTTTTTGCCAAAATTTTACCTGGACTTCCGTTAAGACCTTATCTATGTGGACATTTGGCCCTCATGGAAAAAATGGCCCATTTTCAATGTCAAATGAGCCCTAGAGGAGGTAAAACCCCAATTTTGCCAATTTTCGTGTGCTATAGGTCACCATTTTTTTGGTGATAAAGAATTTCGACATCATATTTGCCAAAATTTTAACTGAACGTCCGTTAAGACGGACCTATGAAGCTAGTTGGCCCTCACGGCCAGAATGACACATTTTCGAGCTCAAACGAGCCCTAGAGCAAGTAAACCCCCCATTTTACCGATTTTTGTGTGCTATAGTCCATGTATTTTTTGATAATCTAGAAGTCCGACCTTATTTTTGCCAAAATTATACCTGGACGTTCTTCAAAACCTTATCTATGGAGCCAGTTGTCCTTCACGGCCAAAATGGACCTTTTTTAAGGTCAAACGAGCGGTAGAGCAAGTAAAGTCCCCATTTTACCAATTTTCGTGTGCTATAATCCATAGATTTTTTGGTGATCCGGAATTCCGACCTTATTTTGCCAAACTTTTACCTGGACGTCCGTTAAGACCTTATTTATGGAGCTAGTTTGCTTTGACAGCCAAATTGACCCATTTTCAAGGTCAAACGATCCCTAAAGCAGGTAAACCCCCCATTTTACCGATTTTCGTGTGCTATAGTCCACGGATTTTTTGGTGTCCGGAATTTCGCCCTCATTTTTGCCAAAATTTTACCTGGACGTCCGTTAAGACCATACATATGGGGACAGTTTGCCCTCACGGCCAAACCGATATATTTTCGCGGTCAAACGAGCCATAGAGCAAGTAAACCCCCTATTTTACTGATTTTCGTGTGCTTTAGGTCACCATCTTTTTTGTGATAAAGAATTTCGAACTCATTTTTGCCTAAATTTTACCTGAACGTCCGTTACCCTTACCTATGGAGCCAGTTGGCCCTCACGGCTAGAATGACTCATTTTCAAGGTCAAACGAGCCCTAGAGAAGGTAAACCCCCCATTTTACCGATTTTCTTTTTCTATAATCCACAGATTTTTTGGTAATCTAGAATTCCGACCTCATTTTTGCCAAATTTTTACCTGAATGTCCGTTAAGACCTTACCTATGGAGCCAGTTGGCCTTAACGGCCAGAATGACACATTTTTGAGGTCAAACGAACCCTAGAGCAGATAAACCTCCCTATTTACCGATTTTAGTGTGCTAATCCACGTATTTTTTGGTGATCTCGAAGTTCGACCTCATTTTTGCCAAAATTAAAGCTGGACGTTCATCAAGACATTATATATTGAGCCAGTTGGCCCTCATGGCCAAAATGGCCCATTTTCAAGGTCAAACGAGTGCTAGAGAAAGTAAAACTGTCACGACCCAAGCCTAGGGCCTAGACGTGACCGGCGAATGGGGAACCCGAAGGAACCCCAAACAAGCCTCATAGCGTATCATTACACATCCTTGGTCGCGGAAGCAGTCAAAATGACCATAAGCAATAAGCATAATCAAAGGGGGAAATCGGGACTAAGGGAGCAAGAGAAAAAAAAGAAAAAATGATACTTAAATACCATAGATGAGTCAAGCTCAAGCATAATACACAACTTGTCCAACTCCACCTCTAAACATGAATACTTAGCGGGGGCCAAGACAAACTACCGGGCTCACCCTCATAGTCAAAACATAACTAAAAAGAAAAGTCTTATACATAGC